>CAUYQV010169440.1:0-19923 GCA_963574575.1 Galagoides demidoff
AAAGTCCCAAGTTTCACAAAACCCCCAAGTTCTCAGTAGATGAACAATGGTGGGAAGCTCACTGAGACTTGATTAATTACTGTTGTATAACCATAACCATTGTGATATGAGATGTATCCATTGTCAACTGAAGCTGTATTATTGTTCCATTGCGGTATTCATGACTACCCAAGTTGTAACCTCCCCTTAACCAGCCACATTTTGCTTCTGTAATAAAGGCAACTCACACTCTCACCTGGGCTGCTGACTGTCTCTCAGAGCAGCAGCCCCTGCAGCAGGTAAAATAAATTACCAATTAATTAACCTAAGTGGGGGGTCCGACTCTATTTTTCCAGGTTTCCTAAGTTATTTCAACGGTAATCGACAACTATGCTACTGACTTGTGTATTTACTATAATATATTTTTATCAGTATTTTAGTAACCCTTTTACTTATTAAAAGAAAACTATAAAATAGCCTCAGGCGGATACTTCAGGAGGTATCCAGAAGAAGGTGCTGTTATAGGAGGTGACAGGTCCAAGTATGTCCCTGTCCCAGCAGCCCTCCCAGTGGGACAAGATGTGGAGGTTGGAAGGCAGTGATACTGAAGATTTTAATCCTTTGTAGGCCTAGACTAATGTGCCTGTTTGTGTCTTAGTTTTTAACAAAAAAGTTTAAAAAGAAAAAATAAAATAATTTTTAACATAGAAGAAAAGTATAGAATAAGCAAGGCTACTAAGAAACTGTTTTGTACAATATGCTTGTGCCTCAAGCTCAGTGTTACTACAAAAGAATCAAAAAGTTAAAAAAATTGAAAGTTTAAGGCCCAGCATCCCAGGCATTCACATCCAGCACCGCTCACTCCCTGGCTCATCCAGAGCAACTTCCAGTCCTGTGAGCTCCATTCGTGATAAGTTCCCTATACAGGTGGACCATTTCTATCTCTTATACCATATTTTTTACTGTACCTTTTTTATGCTTAGATATGTTAAGCTACACAAGTACTTACCAATGTGTTCCAATTGCCTATAGTATTCGGAATAGGCTGTACCACATAGCCTGGCTGTGTAGCAGGCCGTACCATCTAGGTTTGTCTCAATACATTCTATGATGCTTGCACAAGGAAAGAGTCTAATGACTCGGCACAGAAGGATTCAGTGAAGAAATGTATAAAAATTATAGACATGCTCAGCTTTATTGGTTGGTTTGGTGATTTAACAAGAAGTCCTTTCTTTTCTTTTTCTTTTTCTTTTTTTTTTTTTTTTGAGACATTGCCTCAAGCTATCCCCCTGGGTAGAGTGCCATGGCATCACAGCTCACAGCAACATCCAACTCCTGGGCTCAAGCGAGTCTCCTGCCTCTGCCTCCCAAGTAGCTGGGACTACAGGCACCCACCACAATGCCCGGCCATTTTTTGGTTGCAGCCATCATTGTTGTTTGGCGGGCCCAGGCTGGGGATTCGAACCTGCCACCTTAGGTGTATGTGGCTCGTGCCTTAGCCGCTTGAGCCACAGGCGCTGAACCTCTTTTCTTTTTCTTTTTCTTTCTTTCTTTTTTTTTTTTGAGACAGAGTCTCAAGCTGTCGCCCTGGGTAGAGTGCTGTGGTGGTGTAGCTCACAGCAACCTCTGACCTCTAACTTGGGCTCAAGTGATCCTCTTGTCTCAGTTTTTCTATTTTTAGTAGAGATGGGGTCTCACTGTTGCTCAGGCTGGTCTCATGTGCTCAAGCAGTCCACCTACCTGGGCCTCCCAGAATGCTAGGATTATGGGCATGAGCCACTGCACCTGGCCAAGAAGTCCTTTTAAATAACTACCAAGCTTCTGTTAAGCAGTTAGGTGTGAATGTCCCTCAGCACCTTTGGGTCTGCGGTAACAACCTGGCCAGGAGGCTGCTTTATCAGAGACCTAGTTGCAGCCCAGCTGGGAGTGAACAGCCAACCAGATGGGCTGGTGCAGGTGCCCTAGCAATGGTGCTGGTTCTGGGGCCTGTGAACTTTTAGGGGGAGTACCCACCCAAGGAGAGTGGCGATTTTGTGAGACTTACATATTTGTAGCAAATATGACTATGATTCCACCCACGCATTTTCTTTAATTCAAATTAAACTTACCTCTGAACCCTCCTCCCAAATCTGGAGATTGATTTAAATCTGGAGATGGATTTACTCTAAGGTGTTGCTGGTGTGTTCCTCCCCACCAGCAAAACCACCACCACTGTTGTTGCTGCCACACACACTGCCACCACCTGCAGAAGTCGAACAATCTGGGAGGCTAACGAGGTCTTAGAAAAGAGCCCAGGCTCCTGATCTTAGTTTCTAAGTTTTCTGACAATAACTGGGAGGTCTGTGTCTGCATAGAACTTGAGGCTTTTTTCCCGTGGGGTGCAAAGTCTTGGGGAATTTTGCAGACCCAGGGACCCCTGTACTGAGTCCCTCTCTGGAAGCACCATGGAGCATCCCTGGAAGCACCTCCCAGGGATGCTGCTCAGAGGGGGCCTGAGCCCAGTCTGCACCAGCCCACGGGCCGCCCTCCTCCTCTTCCTCTCCCCTCCTCTTCCAGCATCACTTCTTCAATAAGATCAAGACAGGATCTGAAAAGACAAGTTAAAGCTTTCAAGCAGCTTCCATTTTCTGCATGGCGGCTGGGTCTGTGGGAAATATAACATACAGGACCTCACTAACCTTTTAAAATCTGGGAGGGGAGCAGGAAGAAGGAAAATATTGAGAACTCAATGCAAATTAATATCGCAATAAATCATCTGGCGGCAGTTCATTATACCATTTATAGGGCGTGCAGGGAGGCAGCAGGGCGCGGTGATTAAGTGCTTGTGATGCTGGTTCTCGCTCTCCACGTGACCTTGCTCCAGTTTCCTCCTAAGTAAACTAAAGATGATCACAGTAGTACTGGTCCTACACTGGTGCTGGGAGGATCAAATGCGTTAAGCCGCAGACGGTACAGTGCAATGCTGAGACCAAGGGCGCTCTGCAGATGTTAGCTGTTGTTATTGTTGTGCTTCTAATTTCGCTGATGCAAATACCTGCCCTCCCTTGCAGCACACCTCTTAAGCAGTACTCCAACTGCTGTCTCCTTTCTCAAGACTAAGGATGCCTCCCTCGCCACCAGCACTAAGAGAGAAAGGAAGGAAAGAGGAGATGAGAGCCCTCCTAACAGAATGATTTCAGGGGTCTGTGGGGAGGGCAGTGGGAGGTGTGTTTGCAGACGGAGCCCGGCACCATTATAGGTGCATGTCTTGCCGTGGGAAAGAGCCCTGGTGGACCCAGGGTTTCTCCTGGTGCTTCACCTGGCTTTGTCTCTCAACTCTGTAAGCATCACTTCCTCAGAGGTGTCTTCTCTGTCCCCACTCCCATTAGCTCCCAGCTGTCACTCGCTCTTCCACTTCCTTTTCCTTCACTTTTCGCCCTTATTCAGTTTTCAGTGATGGACAGTTTGTGTTCATTTCTTCAGCATCTTCTCCCCCAGTAGATGATACCGCTTTAGAGGGCAGGGATTAAGCGTGTTTTATTGACCAGGTACAATCACCTTAGCTCTAACTTTTTAATCTATTAAATGAGGATGGTAATACTGCTTCTGCCTACCTCACTGAGCTGTGAAATTAAAAAAGATAATACACGGGAAGCTTTCCTGTAAATCACAGAACATGGTGTGAATTTAGTTCTGCTTAGGGCTGTGTCTATTTGAACGTCCATCACAAGCTGAGTATTTGTGAAATGAGCTTCTAGCCAGACGAGCTTTTTGTTAGAGCAGGTAAAAGAGGAAGGTGGTTAGAACAGGATGCACCCTGTGTTGCTCTTACTGTGTGAAGTAAGAGATAGCAGCCCCCGCCTCTGAAGTGCCATGTTCACTTAGTCTGTCCTGAAGGTTTGAAATAGTTAAATAGGAGCCCCTGGGGTTGGAGATGTCTAAACAATATGGAGTGAATAACACAAAGCCTTGTGTTTGGTTGACTGGGGAAGGTTTTGGAAGCTAGTTCTCAAGCAAGGTGCTCCTTTCCTGCTGAGAGGCAAGGGTGCCCACTGTGACCTTGTCCTCTGCTCCAGGGCTGTGAGACTGTGGGGGGGAGGGAAGATGTTTCCAGAGGAACAGCTACAGCTGCCAGCATTTCTCGGAGAGCAGATAGGAGGGGCCTGCATTTCCTCTGGTTCAGCCATTGCACAGATATGTGCAGTTTATTTCTGGAACAGGAAAGGTGCAGCCGGAGAGATGTAGTTGATACCTACCCTGGTGCTGGCCTGTGGTGCCTCTGCTTTTGATAGATGAAGCAGGAAATAAGAAATTATCCATTCTGATGGCCAGTGAGGGGCAGGAATCAGATCGGATTGGACCACCCTCCGCCCACCTCCCCAAAGACCTATTTTTCTTTGTTAACCCAAACTCAGCTTTCATACTATTTTGTTGACACCAGACTACACTGGGTATTCCACTTTGTTGGTAGGCGTAAGATTGTGGTTTAACTGACTACTTAGTAAGCGGCTCATAGTCGCTTTGCACATTTCATGGTGCCCCCGCCTCTCTGAGGACACCAGCTTCCCTGTGATTGGAGGAGAACCTAGTTTTTCGCAGATGCTCAGCTCAGGCCTGAGGGAAGCTTTGCTTACTGTGTCTTTACATGGTGGTGACTTTCTTGAACAGACACAAAGGCGAACTGTGACTCTAGAACAGATAACGGGTCAAAGAAAATAGAAATGGGCCCTAGGATGGGGGCGGCAGGTAGATTAGATGCCGGATCCTCAGGAGAACAAAGCTGACCTGTAGAGGCATTTGAAGGTCTATGAACCAAGGCCGAGGTTGAGAAGGTGGGATAAGCAGACAGGAGGAGACGGGCTGAGGCCACAGCTCAGGGAGGGGAGCATGAGAAGGAGAAGGGGTGCAAACCTGTCCTACTTTAAAATAAAATCTTCATTTGTTAAATGAATGATTACTACTGGCTTAATTATCTAATTTTAGGCCCAGGAAGACCAGGGTTAAGTTTTCCGTTGTCTGTCGTGGAAGGGTGGCTGCAAAGGAGGGTTCCCTCAGGAGGGAAGCAGGAGCCCACCCACGTTCTGGCTTATATTCTCAGGGGGGCAGGATGAGGCGCTGACACCACAGCTGCACTGGGGGCGGTGGAGGCTGAGCAGCAGAGGAGTCCCAGGGAAGTCAGCAGGGTATTAAAACAGATCCCTAAGAATGAAAGTGCAGCCTGCACGTAGCGCGTGTGCCCTTCTGCTGAGGCGCCCTGGGCTCTGCAGAGGACACAGGGGAGCTTTGTGCACCCTGAGCAGGGAGCCAGCTGCCACTCCTCTGTCCCTCGGGTCGCCGCGCTCCAGCAGCATGCAGGGGCTGCTGTTCACTCTCGTCCTGGCTGGCCTGGCGCAGGTAAGCTCTCCGTCCTTAGGGTTCTCCTCCCAGAGACCACAGCCATTTTTAGTTCCTTCGTTTTACAGAATGAAGGTGGGGAAGAGAGGGGATGAATTACCTAACTGTGGAAATACTGCCGGAGATGAGGAGGCCATTTTCCTCCCCAAATAAAGATCTGCTGTGGTTCATTAGCTTCATGAAGAAAATATGAAACATTTCTCCCTTTCAGGCACTGGCACTGAAGCCCACTTCTGCCGGGTCTGAACAGGCCCCCGGCTTTCCTCTGTATTTGTGCAGGGGAGTCTGAGCCACAGCACCACCTCGGCGCGGCCCAGCCACACACAGGGCCTCTTCACACCGGCTCCAGGCCGGGGCTCAACTTTCCAGAGTTATTTGCAAAATGTGCAGAGCTCCTGGAAAAACGGATTTTGACAACAACTTTTTTTTTTCCCCCCATTTAAGCCCGTCCTTATTTGAAAGGAGCATTGGGGAATAAACATTCCCAAGTTTTAAACATTCTATTACTTTGTCTTTTCTCAATTCTGTGAGTTTCTCACTTTGTGAAAGGGAATCAGTCTGGAAGCTTTGAAATATTTCAAACCACAGACCAAAGGGAAGTTTAATTTAATATGAGACATTCATTGCCTTAGTAGTTTTAAATAAGAAGATTAAAACAGGATGACTTATTTGTTGGTTTATTTACATGGTGGAGGTTATTGTTGGCACAGGGAGACAGCTTTTGAAATCTTCTGATGACTTAGAAAACGTGGACACTTCTTGGGTTAATAGTTGTTTGGGGCAGTAAATAGTAGTTGCACCTTAGAAAACAAGGATTGGAAATCATTATACTATATTATATATACACACATATACACATACAGACACACACAGAGGGGTCCATTATACTATATATATATATACACATATACACACACAGAGGGGGCCATTATACTATATATATATATATATATATATACACACACATATATACACACACGGAGGGGGCCATTATACTATATATATATACACACATATACACACACAGAGGGGGCCATTATACTATATATATATATATATATATATATATACACACACATATACACACACAGACACACACAGAGGGGTCCATTATACTATATATACACACACACACATATACACACACAGAGGGGGCCATTATACTATATATATATATATATACACACATATATATACACACACGGAGGGGGCCATTATACTATATATATATACACACATATACACACACAGAGGGGGCCATTATACTATATATATATATATATATATATATATACACACATATACACACACAGACACACACAGAGGGGTCCATTATACTATATATATATATATACACACACATATACACACACAGAGGGGGCCATTATACTATATTATATACACACACAGACACACACAGAGGGGTCTATTATACTATATATATATACACAGATATACACACACAGAGGGGGCCAAAAATGTATATACATTTAAGAAAGGCAAAATCTCTTTTCTTTCTACTATATTAAAATTGTAATACCCCAAATATACCAATAATGTTTGTTATCTTAAACCTTGTATCTTGTATCTCTTGTAATTGCAGAAGACAAATGTGACTTAAGTATTACAATTTTAATACAGTTTTGTCCTTTCTTAAAATGTGTATACTTTTTTTGGGCAGCCTATGTCTATATGTATATATATGTGTATGTGTGTATGTATATGAATATATGTAAATATATATGTATATGTGTACATATGTATATACACATACATATGTGTACATATTTACATACATATATATATATTTACAATTTCAAAAGGATCATGACACGAGCATCAGTGGTCCAGGTCATTCCTGCATTTATGAGGAGGGGCGTATCTCCCAGTAGATATGAAATCGGCTGGTGGACTCCTATTCTTCCATTCTTGAGAAAAGGCTTGTCATTGTATCATGTGTTCTCGAACAACAATTATTCTAGTGTAGAGAGATGTGTACGAAATAAACAAACACATAAATGTGCTATGCACAGAGCAGCAAGAAAATATTTTGTGCTTAACTTTGCTTTCATGTATTGTTGAAGGGCCTGCTAATGCCTGACATTTACTGACCATCTGCTGTGTGCCAAGCACTGCGCTAGACACTCTAGTCATGATCTCAGTTGTTAAAACAATCTTCCCAGGGGAATATTATCAATCCCACTTTACAGAGGAGTATTGAGGCTCAAAGATCAAATCTAGACCACAGAGCTATCCTAAAGCTCGCTATTCTAATGACTCTTGAGATTTTGCTTTTGAAAACAATCACTATATTTCTGAAGACAGAGAAAATATAAAATTCTTCACATTTATCCCCATATTTACTATTTCTAAGACTTTTCATTTCTTCTTCTATTTTTGAGTGATTTTCCTTCAGACTACAGATCTTCTTTTAGTATTTCTTGTGAACCCAGTCTGCTAGCAACAATTTCTCTCAGTTTTTGTTTATCTGAAGATGTCTTTTATTTCACCTTCACTTTTGTTTATTTATTTACTTTTTTTTTTCCACAGTATTTGGCCAGGGCTGGGTTTGAACCCGAACCCACCACCTCCAGTATATGGGGCCAGCACCCTACTCCTTGAGCCACAGGTGCTGCCCTCACCTTCACTTTTGAAAGATAGTCTCACTGGATATAGAATTCTAGGTTGGCAGGGTGCTCTGTTTCTTTCAACAGCGTCTTTGGATGTCACCTTTTTCTCCTCCTCTTCCTCCTCCTCCTCCTTTGGATGATAAATCAGATCTCATTTTTTTTATTGTTCTCCTGTATTTAACGTTTTCCTTTTCTTAGCCTACTGCCATAACTTTCTCTTTACCTTTGGATTTCACTAGTGTTACCTTTTGACCTCAGGGAAATCAAGACTAGAAGGTTAAACAGGTATCCACCAGATGGGCAGTTTGGGGAGTGGGAATTTCATTAGGGAGCAAAATGAGAAAAAACAGGGAGAAGAAAACCAACATGGGAGGCCTGGAAGGAGAGCATGCTGAGAGCTAAGACTGAAGAGGTGTGCATGAACCAGAGTAGGGGTATTTGGGAATCATGCTTAGAAGACTGGACTGCACAGTATAGATATGAGGGAATCAACTATCCATGGGCTTTAAAGGGAGGAATAATACAACTAAATTGTTTGCAAAGTGATCCCTTTGGCAGCAACATAGTAAAGGCACTTGAGAAATCCTTCTTGAGGCAGGAAGGCCAGTCAGGAGCCCGTACTTTAGTACTTTAATACTTTAATCACAGTGATATGGGAAGAATAGCTAATTCTAGGGAGATGAGGATGGCAGGATAAGCAGGATTAGTCACCCAATGGCCATGGGAGGTGTGGGAGAGGAAGGCAAAATGATTGTCAGCTTCCTGACTCCAAACTCTGGAAGGGCTGTCAGCAATGAAAGATAATGAGTTTGGGACCTGAGTTTTTCCTGTAGGACATTTAGGTCATGATATCCAGGAGTCAGTCAGCTCATGGATCTAGATCTCAGGAAAGAAGTTCAGGCTAGAACTTTAGTTCTGAAGCTTGCACAGGATGAAAACTGAAGGCAGAGGTGGATGAGATTATTAAGAGCCTGGTGTGGAGTGAGAAGAGCAATACAGTAAGGCTGTGAGGTGCCAATCGGCCTGAATGTATGGAGGTCAAACGCAGGGTAGCAGGAGCCTGTGGAGGAGGCTGAGAAAGTATAAGAGGTGGGAGGGGTGGAAGGGCGGGGCATAATGAAAGCCAGGGGAAAGGACAGTCAGACGCCTTAGGGAGTGGGGCAAGAGGACTGAAGAGAATGCATAGACACAAGGCTGGCCCAGAGGCGCCTGAACTTGGCATGTGACTCCCAGTGGCCATGGCTGAACCTGTGCGAAACTGAGAAGTAGGCAAAAAATGTTTTAGTTTAAAAAATGTTTGATGATTCTAGCCTCACTATTTCTACTCCCTTCTCTACTTTTGCTCCTTCTCCAGAAGGCTGGCCTGTCGAAATCTCTTCTCACATTGTGCATTCAACATAAATAACAGCCAGAAATGTTGTTTTTTACTGGGGCGCACATGCTTTACCAGTGATGAGAAAAAAGATGGAGGGTTTAAGGGTAGGATTTTATACTGACACTTCTCAACACAGACATTTGAATAGGAAAGAAGCTTAGGTCTCTGGTTCATTCTAACAGCTTTCAGGTCCAATGAAATAAACATTGAGAATTAATAACATAAACTAATTGCCAGGCACTGTGTTAGGTGCCAACGGGACACTCAGAAATGAACTGAGAGCACCTGAGTTTGGGTGGCTTTGTGGAGAGTGGAAGAAACAGGCACTTCCTTGGATAATTTCAAAGACTTGTACAAGGCAGGGAGGTTATAGAAAGCTTTTTGGAAAAGGTGATACCTAAACAGAGGCTTGAATACATAAAGGCTAAATAGAGGTTAAATAGATAAAGAAAGAGTGGAGTCTGGGGAAGGATGTGGGACTGCAGGTAATTTAGTTTTCTGCAAGAAGACAAGGACTGTCAGAGATGGGGAGGCCCTGAGTGCTGTTCTTAGGAGCTCTTGTCTCTCCTGTAAACCAGTGACTTTTGGGCCTGAAGGATGAAGGTGAGGACGAGATCCAGAATGGTTTCCAGCTTCTTGGCTCAGGGACCTGAGTGAATGGTGACAGCATTCTCTAAAATGGGAATGGTTAGCTGAGGAGCAGTTTGGTGGGGTGGTGGAGCGGTATCTGCAGAACCTCAAAGCAAATAGATCCAGTAGCAATTAGTGAATTTTTTGTCACAGCAACCTCAAACACCTGGGCTCAAGTGATCCTCTTCCCTCAACCACCTGAGTAGCTGGGACTACAGGTGTCTGCCACAACACCCAGCTAGTTTTTCTATTTTCAGTAGAGACGGGGTCTCACTCTTGCTCAGGCTGGTCTTGAACTCCTCATCTCAGGTGATCCACCCGCCTTGGCCTCTGAGAGTGCTAGGATTACAGACTTGTAATGAGTCATATGATTCCTACTGCTACTGTGAACACTCACCACAAATTTAGCAGCTTAAAACAACTCATATTTATTATTCTGGAAATCTGAAGTGCAAAGACGGGTCTCATGGGGCTAAGATCAAGTGTCTACAGGACCACATTCCTTCTGGAGGGAGAGAACTGGTTCTTTGCATTTCCGGTTTTTAAAGGCCATCTGCCTCCTAGGATCTTGGCCCCCTTTCAGCCATGGCATTGCTCTGACCTCTGCTTCTATCCCCACATCCCCTTCTCCCATATGCCTGCCTCTCCTAGGGGGATTCAGTGTCCTTGTACCTGGATCATCCAGGACACCAGCCTCAAGACCCTTAACTTCATCACATCTGCAGTATCCTCTTTGTCATGTCTGGTAACATCTTAATAGATTCCAGGGTTTAGGACATAGACATCTTTGAGGGGACGATTATTCTGCCTATCACGTGAGTTAACTTCATACTGTCACTATGAAGGTTGTATGACATAACCATGTAAAGTACTTGACACATAGGAAGCACCATGGTTTTGTGCTTAATAAATACGTATTGCAGTTGGTAAGACAGACATTAGGCAAAGACCTTGCTCTCAAGAAGCTCACCTTCTTGATGGAGGAATCAGAAAAGCAACAGGTAACATATGTAGGTATTAAGGCAGGTGGTAGGGTCTGTAGGGAAAAGGCTGGCATAAAGAGCTCTTCTATAAAGGATGGCCAAAAAGGGCCTAGCTGAGGAACTTGACAATGAAAGAGTGACCAATGGAGATGTCTAGGGATGGAGTGTGCCAGGAATATTCAGACAATAAGCACAAGCTTAGTCACAAGCAGAGGGAGACAGGGTGTGGGGACCAGGTGATGCAGGGGCTTTGGAGGTAGTTTGGGTTTTATTTTGAAATGGGCAAGACAAATGTCAGCATGAACTGACATACTTTAAGATGATCATTCTGGATGCTGAGTTGTCAAAAAGGTGAGGCAGGAGAACATTTAGGAGGCTACTGCACACATCCAAGTGAAAAACAATGGTGACTTGGATCACGATAGCAGAGCAGGGTGGGTGTATTTGAAAGGTGTAATCACTGGGATTTACTGATGGGACTGGATGTTAAATGTGATAGAAAAGAGCCAAGAATTATCTAAGCCCAAGGTATTTCAGAACTACAAAATTGGCATTTGCCCAAATAGGGAAGAGTATGGAAAAGTAGATGGAGTAGATTGAGTATTTGGTTTTGGCTGTGTTGAATTTGCTGTGCCTGTGAAGCACCTCCGTGGAGCTGTTCAGTAAGTAGTTTGAGTCTGAGTTCAGCAGGGAGGTACGGATGGGAGATGGCGTGAGGGAGGGTACTTTAGAGGTCTGAGCCAGGGGGGCTCCAATGTTTAGAGATTAGTAGGATGAGAAGAAACCAGCAAAGGAGACTGAGAAGGAGCAGTCAGTGAGAAAACAGAAATACATGTGATGTCTTGGAAGCCGGGTGAGGAGTAGTTTAAGGAGACAGTGGTCACATCCAAAGCTGATAGGTATTATTATCATCACACACAACTCAACACACTATTGGGGGAACTCTTCTATTCCTATCATACCTTTTGAGGAACCACTTCTAACACCACCTTTATTACCAAATGAAGTTTTGCTGCAGGGCACAGGGCACTGGGCTGTTAGATGCGACACCAGAAGGAAGGCCTGGAGGAGCATCACAGGTGCATCAGCGTAAGCAGTTTTGTCACTGGCCTTGCAAATGTCCTTATCAGAAGCCCAGTTGCCCCCCTGGAGTGAGCTTGGTGAGGGATGGCTGTGGATGCTGTAAAATCTGTGCCAAGCAACCGGGGGACATCTGCAATGAAGCTGACCTCTGTGACCCCCACAAAGGGCTGTACTGTGACTACTCTGCAGACGGGCCGAGGTACGAGACCGGAGTGTGCGCATGTAAGTGTCTTCTTCTGGACCGCTGGGGAAAAAAGGCTGAGTCTAGACAGAATGTTTTTTCTGTTGTTTTTGCATTTTTTAACTTGGGAGTATTTAGCTTACTTTGGTTAAATATGAGGTGGGCTTAGTTTCATGTGCTAGTGGGACTGGCTCCATGGTGTTGGACCATGTGAAATTAGCAGATGCTTACACATATTCCAAAACCATTTCCAATTGCATTGAGCTCATCTTGCAGTTTTTTTCAGGGAATTGCTTTTAATGATAGACAATAGGAGAAATCATGCCTCACGCCTGTAATCCTAGTACTCTGGGAGGCTGAGGTGGGAGGATTGCCCTGAGCTAACAGGTTTGAGACCCCATCTCTAAAAGTAGCCGGGCATTGTGGTGGGTGTCTATAGTCCCAGCTACTTGGGAGGCTGAGACAAGAGAATTGCTTAAGGTCAAGAGTTGGAGGTTGCTGTGAGCTATGACACTACAGAACTCTATGGAGGGTGACAAAGTGAGACTCTCTCTCTCTCTCTCACAAATAAAAGGAAAATAGGAGAAATGATGTAACAGAGTCTGTTTTCTTAAAGTGCCATAAAATGACAGCTTTTATTAATACTGTCAGCAACCTGAATCCAGCCATTTCTGTAAATGAAAAACAATCCTGCTAAATCGAGACACAGAGAAGCTAAGGAATTTGTCCAGTGTCCACACAGCTGGTCAGGAGTAGATTGTGGGGGTCTGTCAATCCCTTGCTATCCTGTCTCCTAATTTAATGCCTTGTATCAGCATACATTTCAAATTTTAGAATATAGTTTATAAAGGGAATTTAAAGCTAGAAAAAAATAGGCATGTGTATAGTTTTGGGATGTGTAAGGTATTTTGGAACAAGACATCAAAATCAGAAAATATATGACTATATAAAAATGAAAACTATCTTGTCAAAATCAAACCAACCCACAAAAAAAAAATAACCAAATCAAAGAAAAAACAGAAACAACAAAACAAATACAGACAATTAACACTATTGAGTGACAAACTGGAACATACACAAGCAACATATCTGATTAAGTGTTAACAGATGAATGGAAAAAGAAAGTTTGATAGAGGACTGGTGAAATAATTCTTGGAACATCCATGTATTGTGGGAAACCACCATTTAATAAAACAATAATGTAGACTTCTGTGTTACATTAATTAATGGATAAAAATTATAAATTAAAAAAAATCCTGCTTAAAAATATAAAGATGTATGGCTAGTATTCAGACATACTACTTTAACCTCAGCCTTCTCAATTAATGAAGTTACTGTGCTTTTTACTGCAGTTTGTGAAAAAGATGGTAGAGTCCACCCCAAACCACAACCTGACCCCCAGATTTATGGTTCTAAATTCTGGAGATGGATTCAAGCTATCTAAACCTACAACACACTGATACTAATTCAGGATGCTACATTATTTACGATAACAATTAAAATTTCTAAGGGAAGAGAAATATTCTTGTCACCTGGTTTAGTCTCTCTGTAGAAAAGTCTAAGTGGGAAGGCCAACTACTATCAGAGGTTTGGGTATGAGCTTGGAATGAAGGAAAGGTAGGCTCTATCTTTGGAGTCGGACTGAATGTGCAGAGCCATGTAAGGCTGATAGCCTGACACCATGGTCACCATTATATTGCATTGGTTGAGAATGTGAGATCTGGGTTTGAATCCTGATTGCACTGCTGAGTAACCTTGATCAAGTTGTTTAATTCTCTGTGCCTCAGTTCCATCATGCGTATGTCCTAGCTTATAGATTTGCTGAGAGGATCAAATGAAATCATGACATAAAACCTAAAACACCCATCGCAATATCTGGTATGCAGCAGGCTCTCAAAAATGGTTCTTAATGATGGGAACTCTATGGGAAAAACATGACCTTTCCGATTCTGGCTTTCAGGATGTCCCTCTCCCAAACTGGGCAGATCACTTCATTAACCTCACAAACACTTTGTAAACATCCACAGTGACTGCTGTTGCCAGCAACTGGGGCACAATAGGAAGAAGAAAAAAAAAAAAGATATCGGCCCTGCCCTTGCAGAGTCAAATTTATTGTGCCAGAACTCTCTATAAGTAATTTCACACAAAATGTGGTGAGACCTTGTTAACAGAGCACAGCCAGGAGGATGGGGATGGGGGATAATCTATGGGGTCACAAAGATTGGGGCCAAATTTGGCCCTCAACCTGTTTCTGTAAATAGTGCTTTACTTAGAAGATGGCCTGTACATTTACAAGGAATCTCTTCCTTTGCAGTGGCAGGGTCAGTTTTCACAGAGGCTCTATGGCCCGCAAAAGTGAAGGTATCTATTATCTGGACCTTTACGGAAAATTTACCGATCCCTGATCTAGAATAACTTTAAAAGACCTTTCTGGTCTGAGGACCCCTTTCTAATCTTAGAAATTAATGAGGACCCAAGAGCTTTTACATGGGTTTTCTCTACTGGATATTTAATAATGAATTAGAAATTTAAAAATATTCACTAATTCATCTAAAAATGAAAAACCCACTGGAGATTAAGGGGGGGAATTTTTTTTAATGAAAAAACTTATTTTCCAATCCAAAACAACTGAGTGAAAAGAGTGGCATTGTTTTACATTTTGACAAATTTCTAGATTGACATGTCTGCTTTTGCTTTCAATGTGTAGTTATGTTTTTCTAGTTGAAACATATGAAAAAAATCTAGCTTCACACAGATATGTAATTAAAAGAGAATATTTTCAGATAATTGTGCATATACTATTTTGTGATATTATATTAAAACTTGACAAGTGGGAGTTTCTTAAAAATTATCTGCATCATGAAATCTGAAACCACATCAATAAACTGAACTCTGTGACATTAAAAGACGCTGGCTTATCCAAGACCCACTTGAAATGAGTCTTTCATGTATGCATAATTCTGTCATTCTATACATTATTTGGAAAATATCAGTTCACTGTTCACTGTGTTCTGTAGATATTCAAAATGCTGATACACTTACTTATGCAATGTTTTTTAAAAAATCACATGAATCAATACCACTCTCATCATCAAAGTCTACATATTGTGTAGCTGGAAAGCTCTCAGTGGTAGATACAAGTTTTCTAAAATTCTAATTTTTGCTCGTAAGCTTGAATTCCGTCACTGGCAACGAATACCATCAGTTGGGTTTTTTTTGAAGCAACAGACTTATGTTGTTTGTTTTCAAGAAAATGTTCCCCAAATACTCAAGTCTGAATAACCATAGATTGTCATCAGTCATTTCTTCAAGTAAAATTCCCACCAAAAAGTGGTTAGTTCTGCTCACATCTTGAACAATGGCATAATTCTGTAAGTTTCCTAAAGACAGCTATTATGCTTGGGTATGTAGACTGTTCTATATATACTTCCTATTTGTCACACAGGATATTAAAAAGACATACTCAATACTTACAATTTAATAAAATTAGTAATTTTTACATCATCAAGGATATTCATAGGCAAAACTGGCCTTTCTTTTTTTCTTTTTTTTGGGGTGGGTGGTTTGGCCGGGGCTGGGTTTGAACTCGCCTCCTCTGGCATATGGGGCTGGCACCCTACTCCTTTGAGCCACAGGCGCTGCCCCTCCTTTATTTTTTTTGGTAGTTTTTTCTTTTTGGCTGGAGCTGGGTTTGAACCCACCACCTCCAGCATATGGGGCTGGTGCCCTTTGAGTCACAGGCGCCACTCATTTTTTTTTTTTAAGTATAAGACAAGGAAAAATACAATGACTACAGTTTGATTCCTGCTAAGGCAACAGCAGTTTTAGCCACCATTAACATTTTAGCATCTGTGCGAGTATCAACACAGTAAAAATGGCCAGCCACATTAGGGTTCTGGGCAGGTTTGACCTTGATCTCCTGAAGGCGTCTCAGGTACTGCCAAGGGTTGGTGGACTTGGAGAAAGGCTGATTCTGAAGGTCAGGAATACCCCTCAGAGGAAGTGAACATCTCCTTTAATTCTCTTAACAAAAAAATCAGTTACCTCGCCGAACTGTAGTCAAATTATGGTTTCTTTAGATACTCACTTTTCCTGTCTTCCTAAGAATATACTTTAGCCCAGTGGTTCTCAACCTGTGGGTCGCGACCCACAGGAACTGGATTAAAGGGCCATGGTATTAGGAAGGTTGAGAACCAATGCTTTAGCCTATTATCGGATGTCCGGGAAAAATTGGCTTGTCAGGCATCAACCCATCTCTCAGATTTACAGTCCTCTACTGCTATATTTATGGTGATTTTTAAAATTAACTTTACTTCAGAACCATGCTTTTGATACTGGCAGTTTAATGAAAATACCTCATTTTAATCTTTATGCAGATGTTTTGTGAAGGAGGTTCCTAATGGGGCCCAAGAAGTTGAGCTTCTTCTCACAAAGGATAGCTATTTCTAAGGCTTCTACTATACTTGGAGGTCTAGACTATTACAGGTCATGGTTTCTTTGGTGATTTTGCTCTTTTCTCTTTTCAGACCTTATAGCGGTTGGATGTGAGTTCAACAGGGTGCATTATCATAATGGCCAAGTGTTTCAGCCCAATCCCCTGTTCAGCTGCCTCTGTGTGAGTGGGGCCATTGGCTGCACGCCTCTGTTTATCCCGAAGCTGGCTGGCCGTCGCTGCTCTGCAGCTAAAGGAGGAAAGACATCTGATCAGTCAAACTGTGGCCCGGAACGTCTACCAGGGCAGCTTTCGACAAGCCACAAAACAATGCCAGGTGCTCATAAGCAGCGCTATTTTTTATGTCTGACTTTGGTGGTTTGCTTCATGTTCCTTGTACATGTCATAGGTACTCGGTAAGGACTTATTCATTGGTAGTCAGAAGGAAACTTAGTTTGAGGGTACCATCTTACTCAGTATTTGCCTCAGGCAGGTGTAAGTATCAGAAAAGAAAACCTTATAATGGTTTAGATTTTTCTGGTAACATATTTTTAAAAGATTTACTAGGTAAGGAAACAGTTCTAAATCTTATACCTCTCCTTCTTCCCAACCTCTTCTCAGGGACATTGACCAAATATTGTTCATGTGTACCCTGGAGAGACTTCTATTTGTTTTATTCAATTACGGGCAAGAAGCTTGACTATTCAGTTCTTAAACTTTTCAAAGGCAACTTTGCTGTATCATACAAGCAGAAATGGAAGCCACCTGATAAAAAATATTTGAGGACCAACATATGCTTTGAACTTGTAAATATTATTTCTGCAAATAGACAACTGATATAAAGTCCTCTCACTCTGCAATTGTTACTCATCTCCTCTCTCTAAACACACACACACTATGTTTGTAGTAAGAAAAGAAATATGATTACTGATCTTGAGCACTGGCCATTAGCAGCTAGCTTAAATATACTTATAAATCTTATATTCTTATTTACTTTGAATTAGCAACTTATTTAAGCACCAGGGTATTTTGGAGACAGGAGTTTCAAAAATACCAGCAAGTTTAGCACAGAAGAAGAAGGTTGAAAAGGAGTGGTATTGCTGTCTGGTTCTTGTTCATATTTCTGTGTTCTCATCGAGAAAGCCTTTTTATTGATTAAGAACTTAGTGAAAGATATCATGGAAATACAGAATATTTGTATATATTAAAAACTCTTAAGTTCACTTTTGTTATGTGGATATTTAATAAGAGCAACTATAGAAAGATGAGTTTTATATTTAAAAAACTAGGAAAGGAACACCCTCAGGGACTGATTCAGCTACTAATGCTTTAGAACTTATAAAATTATAAGCCAAATTGTTCTTTTTTCAAAATGTACCGAACAGTTGGCTTTCTGCATTGGATCCTACTGACTCCATGAGGTTCTTCTTAGAACCCATGTGTGAACCTCCCTGGAGAGACTACCTGAGAGCAGTATTTCACAAGAAAAGCTCTTTGGGTCAGTTTAGGTTGGTCTTGTTTGTGTAGTTAGAGCAGTTTCAGTAGAGTCACTTGAAGCCTGGTCAGGGAAGGCCTTCAATGATCAGTTTTGAGTAGTTAGCACTTTGCTACAAAAAATCAGAAAATCTCTTAAGTGCTCTCTGGTATTTGAGATTTAGGCCTAGATATGTTTCAGAGAAAGTATATAGTTCATCTAACATCTCTTCTCTGCTTAACTGTGCAACTGTATTGATGAGCTACACAGGAATTTGGCTTTAAAAATTAACCATGATAACAAAACACACACACTTTAAAATATATTTGTGATAATAACGTAGTCCATGGTTGGAATGTCCTCATGCTTTTTTAATGCTCACCAAACACTAAACTTTTTCCTTTAAAAATCTCTTCTAGTTTTCTTGCTTTTTAATGAACATTCAATTCCAGAACTACAGCTCTCTGTTTAACAAGTGGCATTACTGGTGATGCAGAAATCTAACTTACCTTTATTTATTGCAGATGTGTGCCAGGCTTCTAATCTGTTTCCTGCATTGAGGGCTCTAAACTGTACTCTTCTTTCCAGGTATCTTCATGTTTCTGCTTCTTTAACTTCTTTTTTTTTTTTTTTTTACCAGAAAATGAAGAGGAGATTTAATTCTAAGACAAAGCACAGATAAATTTAATAAGTGAGAAATTCCATAAGTAAGAAAGGGAGAAGAAATTACTATGATATTTGGCTCCTTTTTAAGTTGCTTCTTTAACTTCTATGAGCAATCCTCACTCTATTATAATTACACTGGAAGAAGTAGCCCACCACCATTTTATTCAAGGCTGGCACACACTATTTCTTAGCTAAAAGGTATATTTATGGGTATTCTTAGAGTTTTAAGTCAATTTTTTGAATTAATATAGCCAGAATTTTTCTATGCAGACTCAAGTCATCACCTTATGTCTAAAGCATCCATTTAAAAAAGTACATTAACCTTAAGGAAATGCCTTGAGACAATAGATTGCTATTTAGTTATATAAAATGGACCAAGGGCCTGATTCCTTCATAAGAAGCCCCCAATGAATTTACATGGAGATGGAAAACACTTATACTCCCTTTAATCTTATTATTTCCCCCCTGCTCCTTGTGTTTCTCCAAAGTAGCAGACAATGGTGGGGCCCTATCTGTCCACCCACTTAGCTACCTATCTAAAGACCCATTCATCCATTTATTCCCTGGGAGAGTACCGTGGGCTGATAACATAGGGAATGTGGGCTGGACAAGGTGGTTCACATCTGTAGTTCTAGCACTCTGGGAGACGGGTGGATTGCTTGAGCTCACAAATTCAAGACCATACTGAGCAAAAAGCAAGACCCCTGTCTCTACTAAAAATAGAGAAACTGAGGCAAGAGGATTGCTTGAGCCCAAGAGCTGGAGGTTGCTGTGAGCTATGAAGCCACAGCACTCAACCCAGGGTGACAGCTTGAGACTCTATCTCAAAAAACCAAACAATAAAAAACATAGGGAATGTGAAAATTAAGCTAAATAACACATTTGCAATGACTTAGCATATAATGATTATTTAGTTCAGTGTAACATTATTCGAATTTATTAGAGAATTTTTTAAGGGACTAGGTTAAGCCGCAAGGAGGAAAACTGGTCTCATTGATAGCATAATGCTTTTTTTTGAGACAGAGCCTCAAGCTGTCCCCCTGGGTAGAGTGCTGTAGCATCACAGCTCACAGCAACCTCTAACTCCTGGGCTCAAGTGAGTCTCCTGCCTCAGCCT
>CAUYQV010169444.1:0-12686 GCA_963574575.1 Galagoides demidoff
TGCTATTGAATTTAATTTGCTAGTTTTTTTTGTTTTTTTTTTTTTTTTTTGATACGGAGCTTCAAGCTATCCCCCTGGGTAGAGTGCCATGGCATCACAGCTCATAGCAACCTCCAACTCCTGAGCTCAAGCGAATCTCCTGCCTCCGCCTCCCAAGTAGCTGGGACCACAGGCGCCCGCCACAACGCCCGGCCATTTTTTGGTTGCAGCCATGATTGTTGTTTGGCAGGCTCGTGCTGGGGATTCGAACCCGCCACCCTAGGTGCACGTGGCTGGCGCCTTAGCCGATTGAGCCACAGGCGCGGAGCCAATTTGCTAGTATTTTGACAGATACTTTTGTGGCTATATTTATTAGGGATATTATTGAGTAATTTTCTTTTTTGTTGTTTCTTTGTCTGGTTTTAGCATCAGGGTGATACTAGCCTTGTAGAATGAATTAAGGAGAATACCCTCATCCTCAGTTCTTTGCAAAAACTTCAGGAGGATTGGTATTAGTTCTTCTTTGGTAGATTTTGGCTGTGGATCTGTCTGGCCCCTAGGCTTATTTTTGTTGAGAGATTTTTTTATGACGGCTTCAGTGATGCTACTTGTTAATTTCTTCAAATTTTCTATTTTTTTCCTAGTTCAGGTTTGTGAGGTTTTAGGTTTCTAGGACTATATCCATTTCCTCTAGGTTTTTAGTTTGTAAGGTTACAGTTATTCGTAAGAGTCTCTAATCTCATATGTTTTTGTGGTACCAGTTGCTACGTCTCCTTTATCATTTTTGATTTTGTTTATTTGGCTTTTCTTTTTATAGTTGGTCTAAATAGCAGTTTACCAATTTTGGTTATCTTTTTGAAGGACCAACTTTTCCTTTTATTGATTCTTTGTATTGCTATTTATTTATTTAGGTTTCTGCTTAGATTAGTTCCTTCTGATCTTTGTATTTTTTTCTGCTAACTTTGAGTTTGGTTTGTTCTTTTCTAGCTTCTTGAAATGCATTGTTAGTTTGTTAATTTGTGAATTTTCTAGTTTTTGATGTAGGTATTTAATGCTATACACTTCCCTCTGTAGACTGGTTTTACTGTATGCCCCATGTTGTGGCATACTGTATTTCCATTTTCATTTATTTAAAAAAATTTTAAATTTTCACCTTTATTTCTTTATTTACCCAATGATCATTTAGGAGTATGTTGTTAATTTCCATGTATTTTATAGTTTCTAAAATTCATCTTGGTATTGATTTATTTTTATTCCATTGTGGTCTGAGTAAATACTTGATAGGATTTCAGTTCTTCTTCAGATTTGTTTTGTGGCCTAACATAAGTTCCATCTGGAGAATGTTCCATGTTCTGATGAAAGGAATATATATTCTGTAGTTGTTGGGTCGAATATTCTGTGAGTTAGTTTTAGATCCATTTTGTGTGGAGACTGGTTTAAGCTCAGTGTTTCTTTGTTGATTTTCTATCTCAGTGATTTATCCAGTTCTGTTGGTGGAGTATTGCAGCTTTCTACTGTTACTGTACTGCTCTCTGTCTCTCTCTTTAGATCTAGTAATATTTGCTTTATGAATCTGGGTGCTCCAGTGTTGGGTGCATATATATTTATAATTGTTATATCCTCTTGATGAATTGATCCCTTTCTTATTATATTATGACCTTTTAGATCTTTTTGTTGTTGTTTTTGCTGTTTTTAAGTTAAAGTTTTCTTTCTCTGATATAAGCATACCAACACCTGCTTGCTCTTGGTTTTGTGTGGATATTCCCTGCCATACTTTACTTTCAGTCTGTGCCTTTATGGGTTAAGGGAGTCTTTTGTAAGCAGCATACAGTTGGATCATGTTTTGTGATCCACTCTGCCCATATATATTTTTAAGCAGAGCATTTAATCTATGTTCAAAGTTAATATTGATCTGTGAGGTTTTGTTCTTGTTATATTGTAACTAGTTTTCTATTTGTTTTATTAATTCCTTATTTCTTTTTCTCCATTTGCTTGTTTTTATGGTTTGGTGCAATTCTGTTGCCATTTGATTACTTTCTCATCTGCTTTATAAATAAATTTTGTTGGAACACATCCACCCCAATTTTTTTTAATTATATTTTATCAATTGCTGCTTTCCTGATATAGTAGTGAAGTTGAGTAGGTGAGACAGAGACTGCACCTTGAAGAACCTTACTTATTATTCTCTGGCTTTTCATAGAAAATGTTCTAGTCCAAGATAAACTCTAGTTCCACTGTTGCTTAGTGTGGGATTCACTAATGAGGATTATTGTGCACTGGGCATTTTTTCTTATAGCTGTATTCATCTCATTTAGCCCTCATAATACTTTTCTGAGATAGCTGTCATTTTTATCCTTTTGTTAAAGAATAAACTGAGGTACAGAAATGCTAATAATTTGCTTGTCACTAATTCATATAGCTATTAAATAATTTCTTTGAGATTTAAACCCTGGCAATCTGACTCCAAAGACTATGTTTTATATTTTCTAATTCTCAATTTACCTTGTATGAAATAGGAAGAGTAATACAATTTGTACTGAATTTGCTAAAATGTATAAGGTGCTTGGAATAAAAAATAATCGTTTTAATAGGTTAGTTCTTTCTTTCTTTCTTCCCTATATTCCTTTTTCCCCCCTCAGGACTTCCAGTACATTGTTAAAATGAAAAGCTAATGAAAAGTACGTGGAAACCAATGTGATGGGTATTCATGAGAGCTTCTGAAAATTCCGGTTGCTGGAAGAAGGCAGGTATCAGTTATAAGGGACCACGTAGAACAATCAGCCATGGTTCTTGCCCTCTTGGAGTTCACAATTTAGTTAGAATCAATAATGTAAACAGTGATTACATTTAATATCAAAAATTTAATAACAAAAATATAATCCTTACATAACATAAAAGGGGATGCACCAACCAAGTTAGTCTGAAGGAAGCAAGTAGGTTTTATTGAGGAGCCCACATTCCTGATGAGGAGGCAGATGGAACATAAAGACCATATGATGCAAAATAACAAGAGTAATCAACGAATACAAATCATGAGTTCATCATGATAATAAAGCACAATATACACATCTGGAAAAACGTGACCAAAAGTCAGAAGGCATAGGTACCTGTAATCACACAATTTTGATTTTAAGAGATACGTTAATTGCAAAGTGTCATTTCAGACACACGTACATGTAATTCCACACACACAATCACACACTCTTTCTGAGCTCAGTGTAGGCAGATCATAGCACAGTTACTGGTTTTAGGGATGATGGTGGTATGATTAAAACATCCAAAAACTTTATTCATTCTTAGGACATGTAGTTCAAAGTTATATTACAATTCTCTATACAGGATAAGCTCAAAATCAAATATGAAATTTCTGAACAATACAGATGACTAAAAGATAAAGTTAAATGACTTTATGTGTGACTTTTGTAATACAAATGCCCTTTACCTTTGACCTAATTTCCAAAGATTAGCATTCTTCAATGTATCTTTTCTCATCTTCCCTTCCTCACCCCTTCCTTTAGTCTTTTGAAATATTTCTAATACAGGGTGGCACCTGTGGCTCAAGGAGTAGGGCGCCGGCCCCATATGCCAGAGGTGGAGGGTTCAAACCCAGCCCCGGCCAAAAACCACAAAAAAAAAAAAAAAGAAATATTTCTAATACAAAATATAACACTATAACACTGCTACAAATTTTAGTCAATTGCCAACATTTGGACACATATTCTTTTAGTTTTAGCTTCAAATGACATCCTAAAAATATATAAAGCTCCTTTTATGTTTCTCCCTGATTTTTCCCCCTCTCTTCCTTCAGAATTATAATTCCTATTCTACCATATGACCTTAGTATTTATTACACCTAAAAAAGTTTTGGAAATTTTGTGGTATGTTAGGTAGATAGAAATAATACATAGTACTAATTACATATTTAAAAATTTTAGTACTATTACCAATATTATTCTAAAGAATGTATTTTTATTTAAAATTATGTTCTTAGGTTTATTCATATTGAATTATGCAACTCTAGCCTGATAATTCTGTTTTCTAATATGCCATTGTGTATCTCTGTCACATTATTAATCCATTTTCCTGGCAAAGGACATTTGGTTTGTTTTCAATTCTTACCTGTAACAGAAAATATTGTAACGAGTATTCTTATAAGTACACTTATAAGTGTAAGTCTTTCTACACTTGTATGGAATTTTATCTAGGGTATGGCTCTTCTCATTGGATATAGATGGAAATCTTTCCATTCTTGCTTGAGTCTTACCCTTTGCAATCCTTATGCCTTTGTTATATGAGCAGGTTTAAGTATTAGCATTGGAGATAAAACAAAGAAACAAAAATCACTTAGGGAATTTTAATTCATAGTAACTGAGAATCCAACACTAAGCCAGAAGCATAGTTGCTGGGTCATAGAATATGCATATTTTCAAATTTACTGTATTTATCGTGTGTTCTCCCTAACAGGGCACGTGTGTTCTTGTTAAACTACATTCTTACCAGTACTTAGATTTGTTTCTTTTTATTTTTGTTTGTATATTTGTTAATCTAATTAGTTGAAATGTTATACCATGTGGTTTTTAATTTTGTAATACCTAAAGTAAGAGTATGAAGTTTATTTTATTATACATTTTAATTTTTACTATATAAACGAACTTTCTGTTTATTTGTTTTGCTCATTTTAAATTGAATTTTTAATCCTTACTATTTATTTGTATAATTTTTTAATCATACACCTTGTTCCTTTATCAATTATATTTGGTACTGATATTTTCTTCAAATATATGACTTTTTTCTCTTTGCTTATGCTAATTTTTTTCAGATAGAAGTTTATTTTGATATCGTCAATTTAATTCATTATTTTTCTTATGGCTTGTATTGTTTATAAATCCTTTTAGAAATTCTCCACTATGAAGAGGTGGTACAATACATTCTATATTTTTTTCTAAAAGCTTACAATTTTAGGTTTTCACATTTAAATTGTTAATATATATGGAATTTTTATTTGTGTATGCTACAAGTGCATTACAATGGCTAAAGTTTAAATGGAGAACAGATAGAAGCAAAATATGAGACTAGAGTCCTATGAGCTAGTGGCATAGGATCTGAAGAGAAGCAGAGTATTGTGCTAGTGGTGTAAAGAGTATTGGAGAAGTAGGTAGCAAAGTAAGTAGTACTGTTCAGGGTTAGTGGGCAAAGTTTGGAATGTGTGTTAGTTTGCCTGGCCTGATGTAATAAAATACCAAAGACAGGTTGATCAAACAATATAAATCAAATTTCTTGCAGTTCTGGAGGCTAGAAGTCCCAGATCAAGTTGTTAACATGTTTGGCTTCTTTGGACACCTCTCCCCTTGGCTTGCAGATGGCCGTCTTTTCACCTTGTCCTTGGATAGCTTTTTCTTTGTGCATACATGCCCCTGCTGTCTCTGTGTGTCTGAACTTCCTTCTCTTATAAGGTCACCAATTAGACTGGATCAGGGCCCACCTTACTAACCTAATTTTAACGTAATCACCTCTCTAATGGCCCTGTCATCAAACATAGTCACACTCTGAGGTACTGGGACTTAGGGCTTCAATATACAAATTTTAGGGAGGAAACATTTCAGCCCATACAGGATATATTAAGTTTGCTATATTTTTTTGAGACAACTTAACATCTAAACATCCCTTAGGCAGTGGCATGGAAGACAGCTCTCAGAAGGCAAACGTAGAAGCCTCTTGGCCTCTGAGTGGCTATGCCTAGAATTGACACAGCATCATTTCTTCTTTGTTCCACTGGTTGATACAAATCACAGGGCCAGCACGTATTCTAGGAGGGAGGAAATAGAATCTGTTTCTCTGAGGGAGAAATAATTTCAGATAATTTACCACAGAAAGAATGAGAAGAATGTATTACAGAGGTAAGAAAAGAAGAGTGAGAGAGTTCAATCTCAGATTCCATGGGAGGACAGTGGTTTGAGAACCATGCAATTCCGAGTGCTAATCAGGACAAAACTTCTGGATTTGACAGTCAGGAGGTATTTAGTGAAGTAAGACATTTGGGAGATATAGTAGGCCATGGTCATGGGTTCATATTTTAGGATTTAAATGCATTGAAAATGGGAAGTAAAACAGTGAGCAAAGAGTTACAAGTGCATATCACTAAATGGACAGAAGAGAAAGGGGGGAAAGGGGAGGCACTAGAAGAGAGAGCCTTTGAGTGGTATGGGGATGAGAGTAATTACAGATGTCTCCATCTCAGGGACATAAAACTTCCTATGAGACCCAGGACCTGAGTTCATTGTAGTTGCATCTTGTCTGATCTACCTCTTAGGATGATGTGATTGTCATATGAGATAAAGTATGGCTCTGTTTGGAAAACACTGAAGAGTAATTTATCGTTAAAGACTTTCTTCGTTGAACAGCAGATGGCTTGCAGAATGATTTTATGTTCTTGTAATGTCTTTTGGTTGGGTCAGTTGTTTTCAAGTAGAGAACTTACCTCACAGAATCTGCCAGATGAGTCTACGAGATGGTTTGATAAATTAGTACACGTGGTCCAAATCTGGCCTGATGCCTGTTTATGTAAATGAATTTTTATTGGAATGAAGTTGCATTACATGTTGTCCGTGGCTTTCCTGCCACAGTGGCAGAGTTGACTAGCTGTAATAGAGACTGTCTGACCCACAAAGCCTGACACATTGACTGTTTTGCCCTTTGCAGAAGAAGTTTGCCTAAAACTGATACATAATATTGAGAACTTACTTTAAAGTGTTTTCACTTTTGCAGGACGCTACGGCAGCCTAGGGAGATGGATTGAGAGAAAGCCTTGATAGTTGCCCAGCCACTGGTGAAAGTTGTAGAGACCAGGCTGACAAAGAGATAGTATCCACAAAAGTTGGGTAGGTGACATTCTTTGTAACGTCACCAAATTCAGCAAATAAAATTACAGGGCACCATGTTCGATTTGAATTTCAGATAAAAAGGCCCCAAATAATTTTAAAGTTTAAGGATGCTCTATGCAATAATTTAGACATTCTTATGCTAAAAAAAAAAAAAAAGAAAAAAATCAACCCTGGTTGTTTATGATACACAAAGTTATCTGGATGTTCTGTATTTTCCCTAACCACCATTGTCCTAGGCAGCAGAGAGCAGCACTTAGAGAGTGGACTGCTTGAGTCTTAATATTGACTCCACCTCTCCTTGGCTCAGTGAATTTCACCAATCATTTAGTCCTCTATGGCTCAGTTTCCTCATTTGTTACATGAGAATAAATAATAATTTTTTCCTCAAAGGATTATTCTCAGGATTAAGTGAGTTTATATATACATGATCTATTTAGACCAGTGTTTTTCAACCTTTTTATTTCATGGCACTTGAACCTATAGTTAAACTTCCACGGCACACTTAAATTATGTTGATCAAAAAAAAAAAGCAAATAAATACTTCTTGTGCTTTAAACTTCTTTTCAAAATAATTAATGATCTTTAACATTTTCACACAAGATCCTCTTACAGCATGTTGGTTGAAAATTACTGATTTAGATAGTGCCTGTCAGAAAATAAATGTTCTATATGTATTTGCTGTTATTAATCATGCAGATAAATCAGAGTGAGAGAACTCTGATTCGGAAACTGACAGCAGTGTGGAAACTGCAGTGAAAGGCACACTTGCCTCAAACAGTTAAACTAATTTTGGAACTTCGTGTTGTTCTTGCATCAGTCAGCTTTGATTTGTAAGAATATATTGTAAACAACCACGCTTGCCTTGTAAGGATGCAACAATGCTCTAGTCAAAAGATATTCTTTAATGCAGGTCTTTTTCTATGATTATAAGCAACTTATATTCTTTTAGAAGCCAAGGATTTTTTAAAATGACATTTTAAAATTACCTGTTTCTTTATTTACTAGCTGTCTAACTTTAACCCCCATTAATCTTTCCAACAATGTGTTATTCACTCCCTTCCGTATGTGTACATGAATAAAGCTCATTATACAATGCCATTTTACTCATGCTATTTCAATGTTTTAGGCTTAAATCGTCCTATCTAGTAGCCCTGCGCTAGGAACAAAGGCATCAATATTCTCTTGGCATGGTTTCCTTGTACTTATGCAAATATAAGGCTTTCATCTGTGCCCCAACAATAACAAATGAACCTATACAAACACTTGGGGCTGGACAATAGATGTCACAAAGGAAAGGTCCCAGAATAATGTGGTAAACTCTAAGTTACAGAACATTTCAGAAATCATGATAATGAGAAAAAATATTAGGTTATTTAAATGAGTCATTAAGAATTTCAAGTGATCAGGAGTTTGGATTGATGTGCTGTTGGGATACAGTAATTTGAGTATCTGTTTATTTATCTAAGTGAGAAATGTTATAAGAGGAATATTGAAAGTAAATGAATAAGTATGAATGTAGGAAATGCAAGAGTGTGCAAAGATGCAATATGTCTCCAAGCCAACCCAATTTGGTTTGATACATGATCCTTTTATTTTACGGTTTTAAAATGCATCTCACAGCCGAAACCATTCTTTAGTCCTCTCTTTGGGGAAATATGCAAAGACATGCAGTTCCACACAGGCCTGCCCCACTGGAAGGTTTTTATTTCAATGCTATCAACTTCTATTCTTTCCAATCATTTTTCTTTTATTCTCAGCATCCATTGTTTCCGGTAATTCACTTGAGTGATAGGAGCGTCGCTGAGAACTGTGAGAAATCTCTCTGCCTGCTGACTTTGTTGAGACAGGCTTTTTGTGAAGGAGGTTATTTCTGACTCTGTAGACAATTAATAAATAAATGGACTGAAATTAAATTATTATCTCACACAATCACATTGATAAGAAAATACGTATTTTTTCTATATAGAAATGCCCTTAAATCCTATCTGGTAACCTTGATCTTCTAGTACTCTATTATAACAGTGCTTACTATTTTCCGGTGTAGGGGAAAAGAGGCATCAGGGCAAGCTCCCATCTTTCTTTACTCATAGTCTACCTTCTTCTTGGCCAGCTATCCTGGAAAAAGCTTATTTTTTCTTTATCTAGCATATAAAATATTGTACCAAATTAATACTATATAATCTATTGCATTCAATACAATGTGTAAGTCCATAAGAAAAAAATATTGGCAAGTGGAAAGGTTAATTTGATTGTCTAAGCAGTTATACTTCAAATATATTAATGAGATTTCCTAGATTGTCATGATTATGGCCATTAGCATCATAATCATCATTATTGTTGATAACTATATTTTGTTACTCTTAAAGTTGCACCTATATGACATCAGAGAGGTAGATTTTTAAAATTGTCAACCTAATAAGTGAAAACTCCTTTTTAAAATTAATAAAGATCAATCGGACTGTCCATAAATAGCCTAACTGATGTCTTATCTTTCTCATGCTGATGGCAATGCTGTGCTATTGTTTTCAGCTGACCAATCCTCCAAAAAATGTATTTAACAACGTATATTTATATCAGTGAGTCAGGGCTCCCATAACAAAGTATCATAGCTAATTGATAGCTTGTAGACGACAGAAATTTATTGCTCACAACTCTAGAACATAGAAGTCTGGGATGAAAGTGCCAACATGTTTAGGTTCTGGTGAGGGCCTCTCCTGGGTGTAGACTACGGTCAGCAATACATATAGTAATCAAACCAGGATCCTCTCCTGGGTTGTGGATGAGAAGATGAGCGAGCTCTCTGAGGTGCCTTTAATACAGTGACTAACCCCATTCATGAGGGCTCTATTCTCATGATCTAATTACCTCCCAGAAGCCCCACTTCCTATACCATCATGTTGGGAGTTGGAATTTCAAGAAGTGGATTTGTGTGTGCGTGTGTGTGGGGGAAACATTAAGTCCATAATAAGCTATTTGAGTAAATGGTCTTAGAATAAACAATAGACTTGTGGACCCTTGATGTTGGAGGGTCCCATATGTTACTCAGTCTATAACTTAATAGTTTTTGTACGAATGGCTTTGTCTTATGAAAGTTGTCAATATTTCTACAGGTCTAGAATTTTTTGTTTGTTCATTTGTTAGGGGAACAACTCCTTGGGCATGAATGTTTCATTTTCCAAGGCCTTGTATTCAACAAATTAAATGATTGACATGCAAATCAAAACCATAGATTTGATTTACTCAGTGGAAATGAAAAAGTGCATTGTTAGATAAATGTGGTTTAAGAGAACAAACTACTTAATAAATATTATAATAAATATATTTATTAGCACTTCCTCTGTGACAGGTATTGAGATATCTGTACTAATTCATTTAATATCTTAACAACTCTACTATTTTTCCTATTTTATAGAAGAGGTTGCTGAGATAGTACATTTAAGTAAATTGCCCAAGGCACAAACCTGAAAAGTGGGAAAGCCAAAATTTGAACTCAGTTTATCTTTTTCCAAAATTTATGCTCATACATATTACATTATGCCGACATCTATCTTTCCCTCTTTAAAACTCTGTCAAATGCAATGAGATTTTCACCTCATTTTGAGATGAAATTTACATTTGTATATTGCTTAGAACTCTAGCATGGGATTTGCATGAGGTAGATGATATAACAGGAAATATCAAATTAAAAGAATTTACTGCCTCCTTTTATTTAACTTAATCAGTTCTGAAGAGAATTGGAGAAGTAAGTAAACTATGTCTTCATTGAAGAAAAAAATTATAAATATATAACAAGAGTTGGGAATGAACAGGAGACTCCAGAGGCAGCTGAATGTGGGAGAGGCGGGAGGGGAATAGAAATTTTTATGTTTTTTTTTTCATTATAGAAATGATTTTATGTTTAACATTTTTCTTGATTATATTACAGTTTTAACTGATTTTTTATAAAATTATTTTTAGCAACCAGATAGATGACTGAGAAATCAAACTGAGAAACTGTTTGGGATGAGATTAACCCGAGAGTTACAAAATGAGTCCTATTTAATATGTTTTGCAAATATTTTAAGTTATTACTATTGCTAATAATAAATATAATTACATAAACATAAACGTTTAGATGAACATTCTTTCATCTAAAATTTAGTTTAAATTTAAAGCTTAAGTCAAACTTTAAAGTTTAGTTCACATTTTAACGTTCTCAATTTAGTTTTCATAGATACTCTGCATTGATGGTATTATCTTATTTCACCAATGCCCCTTTTCATATTTGCTTACTCTTTAAAATTTATCACTTTATTTTTTAAATATTATTTTTGACAGGTTTTCAGTATATATATTAGGGGTACATGGTGATTTATGACATAGGAACATAAAGAGGTATGATTAAATGAAGCTAATTAACATATTCATCACCGTGAACATTCGTCATTTATTACTCCTGTCTAACTGCAACTGTGTACACTTTCACCAACATCTCTCCATTCTCCACACCTTCCAGTCTCTGATTACCATCATTCTGTTCTTTGTTCTATAAATTCAATTGTTTTAGATTCTTATTCTCTTCTGGCTACAGGGTTTCTGCTGAGAAAATCTGCTGTATCGAGACTCCCTTGTGTATGAGATGTTTCTTACCTCTCGCTGCCTTCAGAAATTTGTCTTTTAATAGTTTGATTACTATGTATCTTGCTGAACTCTTTGGGTTGAATTTGACTGTATATCTTGGTGCTTCTTTGACTTGGATGTTGGCATGTTCCCTAGTTTTGGGAAATTTTTCAGCCATTGTGTCTTTATAAATATACTTCCTGGCTCTTTTCCTTATGCCAATGTTAAGTCTCTTGATGGTGTTTCATAATTTTTGTAAGCTTTCTTCATTTTTAAAATTCATTTTTCTTTTTTCCCTTATAAGTAGATAATTCCAAACATTCTATGCTTGATCTCATGAATTCCTCTTTTGCTTGACTGAAACTGCTGTTGAAGCTTTACATTGAATTTTTCAGTTCAGTCACCATGTTCTTTATTTTTAGGATTTCTTTCCAAATACTATTTACATTTCTCTTTCAAAATTCTTGTTTTGTGTATTGTTTTCCAGTTTAAGTTCATTTTTAATCTATATATTCTTATAATTCATTGAAGGTTATTCTGAATTCTTTATCAATTATTTCATAGATCTATATTTCTTTAGATTCCATTGGTGAAGCTTTATTTTTTGCAGGTATCATGAGTCTCTGATTCTTTACATTCCTTGAGTTTTTACATTGGTAATTGTACATTTGATAAGAGAACCACCTCTTCCCTCATTAACAAGTAAGTATTACTTGGCAGAAATATACAGGGTGGCCATAAAATTCGTGTGCAATTTAAAATGGTTTATACCTTAACTATTAAGTTCAATGGGCCAGTGGTAGCTGGGCAGGCAGAGCTTTCTGTCAGGTTCTCTAGCTTTGGGGGCTATTTGTTTTCAGTCTGAGGTTGAATGGGGTTGCTAACTAGGCTCTGCTGTCCAGTGTGGGACCACTGGCTGGGTGCTGTGATTTTCTGGTTGAGCCAGACACAGGTATATTTCCTGGCCAGTTAGTACCATTACCATGTTTCCCTGAAAATAAGACACTGTCTTATATTTATTTTTTCTCAAGAAGACACACTAGGGCTTATTTTCAGGGGATGTCTTATTTTTATTAAGTATAATACAACAATCTACATTTATTCAAATACAGTTAAGTGATCTTCTGGAATCTGACAGGGGGAGCCAACCTTGTTCGTGGGGCTGGTGTTGGTGATGCATGAACTCCTTTACCTTAGTTGTTCTCATGTGTGCAATAGGATGCTTGC
>CAUYQV010169445.1:0-11940 GCA_963574575.1 Galagoides demidoff
AACCTCCAACTCCTGGGCTCAAGCGAGTCTCCTGCCTCCGCCTCCCAAGTAGCTGGGACCACAGGCGCCCGCCACAACGCCCGGCCATGTTTTGGTTGCAGCCATCATTGTTGTTTGGCGGGCCCGGGCTGGGGATTCGAACCCGCCACCTTAGGTGTACGTGGCTGGCGCCTTAGCCGATTGAGCCACAGGCACCGAGCCAGAAGTAATTCTCCAAAGATAACTATAGTGAATATGTTTAGCACAGTTTGGATAATTTCCTTATAGTAGATATGGACAAAAATGAACTTGTGGGCCTAAGTATGTGAATATTGTAGAGTGATCACATAAATTACCACACAGATTTCTAGATTTATTACAAATTGTAATGACAGCAGCAATTCATTTTGTTACTCTATTAATTTTGCAACTACAACAAAAGTTATGGGGATGGTATTTATTGAGATAATTATATAATTAAGAACCGTGTTTATACCTTACTGATTGTAATTTTTATTTATTTGATTTTTATTTAGGTTGCATTTTTTCCTCTTTTTTAAACCTTTGCATTGTAGCTCTGATCTTGTCCTTTACTCTTATTGTTGGTAACAATTTATTTCTGCTGTCATTTCCATTATTTTAATATAAGGAACTTAAATTATATGACATACTTGCTTAAATAATCTACTTGATCACATTTTTCAAACCCAATATTATCTATTCATCATCCTCTGTTCTACTGAAATGTTAGAGAAGTTTTTATTAGTGATTTGCTTTTAAATATTTACTGTTTCTTACCCATCTGTGTCTTTAAACTCTAATGATTTTTATTGTCACTTTAAATTATCTTTTTGTTTTTATATATTGTTTTTATTTCTAGTTCTCTTATCCTATGACAATTGGTCAGCTTCCTTTATTATATTCTCTTTTTACTCCAACCTAAAAGAAGCAATGTCTAGTACTTCTCTCACTTCAAATAAGTTGGGCTATTCCTTGGCCACAAGCTAGAAAAAGCTCTATGCTTTAAAGTCCTAGGTGAATAAACGAGGCCTTAAATGGGCCAATCTCCCTATCTTTATGACAACTCTTCCATATAGTATAAAATAATCACAGAATGTATAGCCCATTATAATCATAGATTCTAAGCATTATGAATTGGAATCCTGAGGGGACTATTCTTAACATTTTGCCTATCTTCAATAATATTAATACCTATTACTATATTTTCTCACAAGGCATTTTTAAAGTCATCAACCATTAAAATTTTAAAAGGCAATAAAACTAAAACAAGGCAACATTCTAAATAATAGTACTTTATTGGAAACATTTTAAAATAAAGGAAATAAATTGATTATTTTCCTACCATATTTGTATATTTTTCTTATGATGTTTCATAAGGTTTTGTTAAATCTAGATTAACATTGGTCCTGGTCATTAATAAAATAATAAATTCAGGGTAGAATATTTAAGGATTTGTTTCAAGCTTTTCTAAATTTTAGATTAATCTGAGGGTACAAATGATCAGGTTACACTGTTTGCATTTGTTATGTAGAATCTAACAGAGCCTGTCACCCAGGAAATGTGCCATATACCCTTATATTGTGCTTGTTAGTTGAGATCACACTGAACACCCACCCTTCTACCCTGACACCCTTCCCTCCCCCTCTCTCCCTTATACTTGAATCTAATTGTGTTTTCCCTTTTGGTGGGTGTGTAGTTGTTCATCTACTAGTCTAATATAAATATTGAGTACATTGCGTTGGTGCTTTTTCTTTTTTTTTTATTGTTTAGGCTTCATTGAGGGTACAAAGAATTAGGTTACACTGATTGCATTTGTTAGGTAAAGTCCCTCTTGTAATTGTGTCCCACCCCCAAGAAGTGTGCCATACACCATAACCCCTCATCATCCTCCCTCCTCCCTTCTCCCCAATCCCTCATTCCTCTACCCCGACATTGTATTAGATCATCTACTGCCTTCATATTAGAATTGAGTAAATTGGATTATTACTTCTCCAGTCAAGTGATATTTTCCTAAGAAGAATGTGTTTCAACTCTGTCTATGTTAATAAAAAAGATGTAAAGTCTTCAACTATTTTAATGGCTGAATACTATTCCATAGCACACACATACCACAGCTTATCAATCTATTCCTGGGTTGGTGGGCATTTAGGTTGTTTCCATATTTTGGCCATTATAAATTGAACTGTGATAAATAGTCTACCACAAATGTCCTTATGATAAAATGATTAGTTTTCCTCTGGGTAGATGCCTAATAATGGGATTGCAGGATGAAATTGTAGGTCTACTTTTAGCTATTTGAGAATTCCCCATACTTCTTTCCAAAGATGGTATATAGTTATATTAGTTTGCAATGCCACTGGCAGTGTAAATGTGTTCTGTTCTCTCCACATCCACACCAGCATGTGCAACTGTGGGACTTTGTGTTGTGGGCTATTCTCTCTGGTTTTATGTGATATCTCAAAGTTGTTTGGATTTGCTGTTCTCTCATGACTGGAGCAGATGAGTATATTTTCATGTGCTCGTTAGCCATTTGTCTGTCTTCTCAAGGGAAGGTTTTGTTCCTATCTCTTGCTAGTGATAAATGGGATTGTTTGCTTTTTCCTTGTTGATTAGTTTGAGTTCTCTGTAGATTCTGGTTATCACGATTTTGTCAGATTTGTTAACATGTTTTCCCATTCTGAAGGTTGTCTATTTGATTTCATTATTGTGTGCTTAGCTGTGCAGAATCTTTTTACCTTAAATAAGTGTAATTTATTTACCTTTGTTGTTGATGCAATTTCCAATGGAGTCTTGTTCACAAAATATTTCCATAGGCCAATGTCATCATGAGTATTTCCCCCACTTTCCTCTAGAATTTAAATATTTTGTATATTAAACTTAAATCTTTTATCCATCATGTTTCAATTTTTGTAAGTGGTAAGAGATGTGGGTTCAGTTTCTATCTTTTATGTGTGATTTCAAGTTCTCCCAGCACCATCTGTAGAACGTGAACTTCTTTTCCCAGTGTTTGCTTTTGTTTGGTTTACTGAAGATCAAATGGCAGTCTCAGGCTTATTTCATCTTTAGGTTTTCTATTCTGTTCCATAGATCCACTTCTCTATTTTTGACCAGTACCATACTGTATCAATCACTATGGACTTGTAATATAATCTGACGTCTGGAAAAGTGATGTCTCTGGATATGTTTTTATAACTAAGAATCACCTTGGTTATACAGAGATTTTTTAGTTACATAAAAAACAAAGGACTATTTTTTCAAGTTCTTCAAAGTATGATGTTGATATTCAAATAGAGATTGTATTAAATCTGTAGATTGCATTAGTACTACAAAATAAAATAAAATGTATAGACATTTTAATGATGTTTATTCTTTCCCAGCCAAGAGAATAGTATTTTCTTCCATTTGTTAATATTTTCTTCTATTTCTCTCTTCAGGTTTTCTTTTTTTGTTGTTTTTGCAATTTTTGGTCAGGGCTCAGTTTTAACCCACCACCTCTGGCATATAGGTTTTCATAATTCTCTTTGTAGATATCCTTCACCTTCTTTGTTAGATATATTCTTAAGTATATCATTTTCTTTGAAGCTACTGTGTATGTTATTGTGTCCTTGACTTGTTTCTCAGTTTTATTGTCTTATACATATAATGGCCACTGATTTGTGAACATTTATTTTATACCTTGAGATATTACTGTATTTCTTTATCACTTCAGGAGTCTTGTGATTGAGTCTCTGGAGTTCTAAATATAAGATCATATCATAAGCAATGAGTAAGGGTTTGACCTCCTCTGTCCCCATTCTAATGCCCTTAATAGTCTTCTCTTGCCTTATTGCATTGGCTAGAACATCCAACACCATGTTGAATAAATAGTATTGAGTATAGTGGAAATTCTTGTCTTGTTCCTGTTCTAAGTCAAAGTACTTTCACTTTTATTCCATTCAGTATGGTATTTGCTGTGGGTGTGTTATAGATGGCTTCTATCAATTTAAGCAATATCTCATCTATACTTATTTTCTAAAGTGTTCTTATCAGAAAAGGATGCTAAATTTTGTTGAATGCTTTTTCTGCATTTATTGAGAAGATCACATGATCTTTGCTTTTGCTTTATGTGGTGAATAACATTTATGAATTTGTGTACATTAGACCGATCTTGCATTCTTGGGAAAAAACCTACTTGGTAGTGATTTTTTATATATATATAATGATTAAATATTAAATAATTAATATTAAACAATATATTCAATTAATTAATATTAAAAATATTATATTTATATTATATTATTTACAATATTAATATAATATATTCAATAATATATGAATAATATAAATATTTACACAAATACTTATATAAATTATAATTATTTATATGAATATTATTCATATAAATATTATTTCATGTATTATTAAATATATTGCATTTAAAATTAATATAAATAATATATCATATATTTAAAAATCAAAAATATTTAATAAAATCTTAACAAACGGAATAGAGCTACACATCTATATATACAACTTTTATTCTCTTTTTTCATGTCTGAAGGCTAGAATTCAGATGAGTAATGTATTCTCAATAGTGTACCAGATATACGTGCAATTTTCAGAGAAGGAGCTCCAGCCTCACCTCTTTCTTTCTCATATAACAGAAGTATTTTTGAATATGTGTGAGAATGTTATGGGAATAATTGTGATTCCCATCAAATTTATTATTTAAATATTTTAATGGTATTTGAGAAATAAAGAATTATTTCTGACACATCTCATGATTGATCATAAGGTCAGTGAAAAGAGCAAGGTTGTCTGATATTTTGTGCATTTGCTTATCATAGTATCCAGGCAGTAAATCAAATAAGCATGTTCTTTAGGATTACAGACTTTTGATGGTATAAGACCATCTATGGTAAGATAAAATGGTTAACATGGAAAAGGCAGGACATAAGGATATACTTTATAAGTAGATTATTTCTATTTTCTTTATTGCCATTTCAAACAAAGAATGAAGATTCATTGTGTTGTTAGTTTTTGCAAGTAATATTTTAAGTTTAATATTTGGGTTTAAATTCAGATTAATTTTGGCATCAGTATGGTTCAAAATGATCACATTTTTACTTAGTATAAATTATTTGAAAATGCTGGTAGTTGACCATTTTCTCCTACAAAATAGTAATTTCATATGATTCAATCTAAAATAATCCTTATTTCTATGGCAGAAGCAGACTTAATTCTGGAGTTAAGTATTGGCTTTGATCAAGTAAATTCTGAACAATAGGATGGTACTTTTTGTAGAGAATAAATAGAAAAAAAGTGAACAAAATTAAATGTAAAAAAATATTGAACATCCAATTATGTTGATGTTTCCTCATATCATATACATGAAAACCAGATAAATAAATTCTCATTTATTTTCTTTCTAGGTGTCTAGACTTATTTTAAGATGAGATTTCAAAGAAAAACAACAACTTCTGTACAATCATACTAAACAAAATGTAATCACTTTTTGTATTTTGTCTTATTTAAAGGAGAATAAAATCAAAACTAATGTAGGATTAAGAGAATAATTTTTTTAAAAGTGAGGGTGAATAGCCTTACCTTATGCTTAAATGCTAAGCAGTGACAGCTAGTCTATATAAAGACTAAGTAAAGGGAATAGAGAAGGAACGATATTCATTTCAAGTATTGCAGCAGGAAGATAAGGCATGTACACAAAACACAGTAATGCAGTGTAGTGTATGGCATAAGAGATTAAAACATTTTATGGAAATTCAAAGGCAGGAAAGAGGATTTATGACTAGGAGAGAACAGAGAAGGTTAAGGATCAGGAGAACGTCCTAGTCTAAATGACATTTGATGAACTAAAATCAGTCACAGTGTAAAATGGTTTTGAGTGTGAAGAACTTGGAAGCAGGAAAAATAGGTAGTCGGTTACATAATGTATAGTATTATGACATTATTATAACTTTATGACCATTTTAACACATGGTTAAAATGGTTTAAACCTCTATCATGGTTTATATGATTGGGGTTTAAAACCTTATATAACATTGTGGTTGTGTGGATGGAAGTTAGATCATAGGGAACAAAAAATTGTCACAAAGGTCAAATAGCAGGCTCTAACAATGATTGGATGTTTAATAATAAAAGAATAAAAGACAATTCAGTGTATTTTGGTAAAATATGCCCATATTGTCAAAAAGAGGAATGGCAAGAAAAAAGCCAGCTATGGGTCACATAGAGAATTTGATGAATGCTGAAACTGATGTTAGTAAGAATTGTTAAACCCAGGCTTCTGTCAAAAAGGCTCACCCCTATCACCAGAGTTCTGTTAACATTAAACTAATGAGGTTCTCTCTTCATGTTATACCACAGAGGAGTTAGGTTGAGCAAATATTCTGTCTTTAATAGCTTAGGATATAATTTATGTTAAAGTGAGTAGTGAATAACTCATGATGGAAAAAAAAAGTATTACAATTAAAAATCTTCAAGTACAGAGGAGAAAGACAATCTTTTTATATCTCTCTTAGACTTTCTGAGACTACTGGGTTTCTTAAGCAAAATATTTGCATTGAGGGTATTTGTAGGCATATACCAGTGTTTAGTATCTAAGAGGAATGAGTCATTCTTACTTATCTTCACTGTATACATAATATAAGCTGAGAGTAAGGGAATAATAGGAAAGTGAGGAAACCCACAAAGAGAATTTCTGTAGCTTTTTATTCTGGTATTTTTTTCAGTTATATTTCCTGTCCAAACCCATGTGCACAAAATCTATTCTTTAAAAGAATTAAAGACATTAAGGGGTTTATTTGTTTGTTTGCTTGCTTGCTTGTTTTTATGAAACACATGAAATGTAGCACTTTCCCATAACCTCTGAGGACATAATAGTTATCACAATATAAACTAAAACTGCAAATTAACTTTAAAAAGAATAGATGATAAAAATGAAAGCCAATTGATAGAACTTGCTTCTATGGTGATAGCAATAAGAATCACCAAGATAATGCTAAGAAAAAATATCTAAATAAAATGAAATATAACCCTATATTTTGATATTGGGGAAGAACTTTGTAAAATAAAAACAGTTTAAACAATTATCAGTGAAATTCAAGACATATTGGTTCAAAAAGTACCAGATAAATGCTATCATCTATTATTTATATGAGAATAGTAGATCCAAATTTGTATTATTTTTTCTATTTGACTGCCAGACACAACTGACCTTTAGATTAAATTTTCTGAGGTAAGTTTTCCATTAATATTGAATGTTCCAAGCAGCTCTCAAGTAAACTTTCTCAACTTCTGAATTCGAATGTCATATGCTCTTGATTGTATGCCAGTTCTTATTTAACCTTAATGTGAAGCACACATTCAAACAAATATCATTACCTAATTCCAATTTAAAATATATATATTTTTAATTAAGTAGAGTTTGAATAAATTCTTAAAACAAGTTTTCAAAAGCCTCAATTATTTCTTGGTATTCTGTTACTGTTATTTGTTATCTACTAGATATCAAATCCACGTAGCCTTTTATACTTTAAAGAAGTGTTTCATATAATAATGAATCAATGTATTTAACTTTAATAAAATGCCTTCAAATCATTTATTTTATATTTTTCAGGTGGTTAAGAATTTGCATAAGTAAACTATCAGTTTTTTTTTAAATACTATGCCAAGTCACTCCTGAATGCATTTCTTTCATCACTGAGGCTATTCTGATGGATGAAGGTATACTCAAGAATGAAGAAAGATGTGAAAATTATAAAGTACAAGCAAAAGTCCTTAGTTTAGCAATGAAAAAGTGGAGTTTCAGCATCCAACTCTTTTTTTTAACACAAGACTTCAAGATTTGAAAGGGAAGTTTCATCTGAGACAATGGTATGACATGATTGCTTTATGCTATTATCCTCTTGACATTTTTCAATAGCTAATGGTATCCAATGGGAAAATATAATTGTCAATATACATAGACACTTAGGGCATGTGTGTCTATTATTACATATACTTGTGTACATCATGTACATAAAATACAGAGCTTTATAGAAGTTAGGTTAAATTAACACATTCTAGATCTAAATCTAGTGTCTAATTCTGACCTGTTCTTTGACCTTGAAAATAGTAATTAAACTTTCTAAACCTTTATTTTTGGCATTTGGGAAATATGATAATTCATATTAATAAAATTTGAAAGATAGAAGGTCCAAGATGGAGAACTAGAGATATCTCAACCCCAACCTCTTTTGGTGAGATGAGGAGAGACAATATACCCACTTCTGGCTGAATTTTCCCACCCTAAAACATAATTCCAGATGCACAATAAGACAGTGAGGGACTCCAGGAGCCTAGGAGGAGGCCACTTCAATGCCCAAGCACAGAGCCAAGGAAATTTAAGAAGAAGAAATCCAGAGGACAATGTATAGGAAGAAACTGAACAAGAAGGAAAGACACATGTGGAAGAACCAAAAAAAAAAAAAAAATTTGGCAACATGAAAAACCAGGGCAGATGAACCCCCTCACTGCCAAGGGATCACAAGGCAGCCACCATAGAAGATCCCACATATAAATAAATTATAGAAATAACAGTAATTGTATTTAGAATATGAATGGCAAAAACAATGAAAGGAATTGAAGGGAATGTGGAAAACCACCAAAAAGAAGTCCAAAAATTGACCCAAGAACAGAATGAAAGACATGATGAAATTAGAAAATATATATCCAAGCATAACGAATTGAAGAGTAATTTAAGGAACTTAAAGATGTAGTAGAAAGTATCAATAACAGATTTAACCATGAGGAAGAAAGAATTTTAGGGCTACAGGGTAATGCTTTTGAGTTAACTCAAGCAGTTCTAGAGGCAGAAAAGAGTAAAAGCATAGAAATTGCTTACAGAACTATAAGACTTCACAAAATGTTCAAACATATGAATTATAGGTATCCCTGAATGTGAAGGAGAATGACACAGAAAATGAAAACTCTACTGGAGGAAATCATAAAAGAAGATTCTTAGACATCAGACACACCTCTTTTATATGGATATGGTACTCCAGTTTGACTCAATATAAACAGAGCATCTTCCAGACATCCTCAAACTATGGCCACATGCAGCCTACATAGGACATTTATCCAGCCTGCCGGGTGTTTTTGCTGCTGCTGCCTGTCCTGCTTAGCAGCCGACTTGTCCCAGGGCCCACATTCTGGCCCTCCAACGGTCTAAGGAACAGTGAACTAGCCCCCTGTTTAAAATGTTTGAGGACCCCTGTATCTAGACAGATTGTAATAAAAGTGGTCAATTTCAAAATGAAAGATAAAATTCTGCACATTGCCAGGAATAAGTGCCAATTGACCTACAGGGTAGATAGATCAAGGTGACAGTGGACTTTTCAGCTAAAATTTTTCATGGCAGAAGATGGTGCCCATCATTCTTCAACTTTCCTAAACAAAACAATTTTCATTAATTGTTCAGCAATTCTGTATCCTTCTAAACAAGGCTTAAGATTTGACAGAGAAATCACATATTTTATGGACATACAAAGATTGAGGAAATTCTCCACCACAAGACCTGCTCTGCAGAAAATACTCAAACTCATTCTTCACAGTGACCATCACAATGGGCCTTCAATAAGTAGACACCCAGAAACCAGTACACAAATCATAGCTTCCACAACGGGACAAGGGATAAAATTAAGCAATGGACCTTCACAAAACCAGACAAATAAAACTCAATCACACTTATCAATTCTCTCAATAAATGTGAATGGCTTAAACTCTCCACTGAAGAGCCTTAGTCTGGCTGAATGGATAAAAAAGCATAAGCCATCCATACAATATCTTCAGGAAACATATAACCTCGAGGGACAAAATAAGTTTCAAGGTGAAAGGTTAGAAAATAGTATTTCAGGTAAGCAGAAATCCAAAGAAAAGAGAAATCACAATTTTATTTACAATTTAAATTTAAAGCAATAAAAGTAAAGAAAGACAAAGATGGTCCCTATATACCGGTAAAGTGGAACTCAACCCCATAGAAGATTTCATCCCCACAGAATGTCATGGAAATTGAACAACTTTATGCTGAATGACAGTTGGATCAAGCAGCAGACAAAGAAATAAATTATTTAATTCCACTATATTCTTATGACAAAGAAATCACAAGTTACCAAAACCTGTGGGATAATGCAAAAGTAGCTTGAAGAGAATAATTTATCACATCAGATGCCCACAGGTGAAAATATAAGAGTACATATGATAACCTAATAAATCATCTCAAGGAAATGGAATAAAAGCTTAATCCAATCCCAAATCTAGCAGAAAAAATAAAATAACCAAAATTAATTCAGAAATAAACAAAATTGAAAGCAAAATAATTATTCACACAATTAATAAGAGAAAAAAAATTTTCTTGAAAAAGATAAAAAAGAATTGTTAAACCTTTGGCCAGATTAACTAGAAACAATAAAGTAAGAACTCTAATAACCTCAATCAGAAATAAAAAAAGAGAAATAACAATAGATACTACCAAGATACAAGAGATTATCTCTGATTACTACAAAAATTAACTCAAACCTGCCATCACTCAACCCCTTTACACTTAACCATGAAGAAATAGATCTTTTGAACAGATAAATATCAAACATCAAAACTGAGGAAATATTAAAAAAATTTCAGCAAAAAATGTCTTGGTCCGGATAGTTTCTCAATAGATTTCTATCATACGTTGAAAGATGAGCTTGTAGGTACTACAAAACCTAGAGCAAAACATTGAGAAAGAAGGAATGTTCTCCAACATATTCTATGAAGCAATCATCACCCTGATACTAAAACAAGGAAGGGACCCAACTAAAAAGGAGAACTACAGACCAATTTCACTAATGAATATTGAAGCAAAAATACTCATAAAATCTTAACAAATAGAATACAGCTATGTATTTAAAAAATATGCCTTAGGGTGGCACCTGTGGTTCAAAGGAGTATGCTGAAGGCGATGGGTTCAAACTCAGCCCTGGCCAAAAAAATGCAAATGTATATATATATATATATATATATATACACACACACACCACACACACAGACACAGACACAGACACACATACACACACACACACACACACACACATATATATATATATATGCCTCATGATCAAGTAAGCTTTATCATAGGTATGAAGTTTGATTGCACATATGCAAATCAATAAATGTAACTTGCCACCTAAATAGATGCAAAAACAAAGACTATATAGTCCTTTCAATAGATGTAGAAAAGGCAAATGACAAACTTCAGCACTTTTTTCTAAAAAGAATGCTTTAGAAAATACGCATAAATGGCATATTTATTAAAATGATTGAAGCTATCTATGACAAATACCCAGCCAATATCATACTGACTGGAATAAAACTGAAAGCTCTTCCACTTAGAACAGAAACCAAAGATGTTCTCTATTGCCACTACTATTAAACAAAATACTAGAACTTCTAGCCAATGCAGTTAGGCAAGAAAAGGATATCAAGGACATCTAAACGGGGTCAGAATAGGTCAGACACTTGCTATTTGCAGATGATATAATCCTATACTTAGAAAACCCCAAAGATGCAACCACAAGACTCTCAGAAGTAATAAAGAAATACAGTAAAATCTCCAGGTATAAAATCAATGTCCACAAATCAGTAGTCTTTTATATGTATATGACAGTCAAGCTGGGAAGCAAATAATGGACACAATAACCTTCACAGTAGCTTCAAAGAAAATGAAATACCTATGGATATGCCTAACAAAAGAGGCAAAGGACCTCTATAAAGAAAATTATGGGGAGAGAGGCAGAGCAAGTTTTATTATGCACAACTCCAGGTAATTTTCATTAGATAAGCATTATCACTAAGTAAGCTTGAGGTGAGTCAAATTTATCTAAGTCTCTCAAACATTGCTACTAAGTTACTAACAAAACAATGTCTAAG
>CAUYQV010169447.1:0-22062 GCA_963574575.1 Galagoides demidoff
CCCAAGTAGCTGGGACCACAGGCGCCCGCCACAACGCCCGGCCATTTTTTGGTTGCAGCCATCATTGTTGTTCGGCGGGCCCGGGCTGGGGATTCGAACCCGCCACCTTAGGTGTACGTGGCTGGCGCCTTAGCCGATTGAACCACAGGCGCCAAGCCATCGGCTATGGTTATTATTAGCTTACAGGAGTTTGTGTTTCCATGCAGAACCTAAATGAGTAATCAAATTGTAATGTCACATGATGAGTGTGATAATCAAAGTGGGCGAGAAATGGGCATGTTTTAAACAGTCAAGCAGTCTTTTCAGACTTATAAAGAAAAAGCAGCAGCCTCCTTGGCTCTACTCCAAATTCTGCCACCTGGAGGGAACAACTTTTGACACTTCGATCTGTTTCTTCTTATATTTACCTCCATATTTCTAAATAACATGCTTATACTGTTATTTCTTGATTTATTAATCTTAGACATTATCCCTCTGTTATAGGTTGAATTGTGTCCCCCTAAAAGATGTTGAAATCTTTAACCCCCAGTACCTGTGAATATGACCTTATTTGGAAATAGAGTCCTTGCATATGTAATTAACTAAGATGAGGTCATACTGTAGCAAGGGCCCCTCATTCCATATGAATGGTATTCATACAAAGACAGGAAGTGTGGACACAGACACCCACAGGGAGAAGGAACACCATACATGGATTGGAGACAAACAGCCACAAGCTAAGGAACCACCAGAAGCTGGGAGATAGGCCTGGGAGAGATCTTTCCCTAGTGCCTTCAGAGGGAGCATGGCCCTGCTGACACTTCGATCCTGCACTTCTCGTCTCCAGGGCTGTGAGAAAAATACATTTCTGTCACTTAAGCCACTCAGTGCGTGAGACTTTGTTGTGGCAGCCCTAGGACACAAATCTACTATTGTTTTTCTCACTTGAAAATCAAATTTAGCTCCTGCCATCACATGCACAACTACGCTGTCTCTTGCCCCCGTTATTCTAATAAAATAACATCACAATTTTGTGTTAAATGAATATGCAGTGTTTATAAGTATGTAAATGTATTCATTGTCATTTCATGTGGTATGTTTTGAATACATATCCTTTATTTTACTGTACAAATTTTTGTTTTCCTTTGAGTTAATCTTTTTCCCTTGCCCCCCTTTTTGTTTGTTTAGCTTTCTGAATTTACCCCCAAATAAGTATACCCCTTCTGGATACAGTCAAACAAACTCCTCAGCTTCTTTGAGTTTTATTCTTTGAGATCCCCATCCCCATCAGGGATCCCTAGCTCACACCTGTAATCGTAGCACTCTGGGAGGCTGAGGCAGGTGGATGCTTGAGGTCAGGAGTTGGAGAAAGCCCCATCCTAGAGTCCTGTGTACTCCAACACCTGCTGGGCCTGTCTGCTTCCCTCCTGGGTGGCTGGGAAATCGCATCAAGGTGAGAATTCTCTCCACCTCTCTCTAATATGTGTAAATCTCTGCTTTTCCTAATACCATGCTTTCCATGTCCATAGTTTACTTTATTGTTATCTGCTGCTGAATAACGATCACCCCAAAACTTAGTAGCTTAAAATGACAGCGATTATTTATTAACTCTGTTTCCAGTAGGGTAACCACTGTTTCCTATATGGCACAGTCAACTGAGCATGGAGTCCTGAGTCTAGAGTCCTTCGTGTTCAATCTCTCCAGAAAGTGCATCCCAGGCTCTGATGGGGTTAGGGGCAGGGGTACAGTGACAGAATTAACTGCTTGTTAAATAGACATGCCAACAGCCTTGTTTTTCAGCCTATTTGTACCTTCTTCGGTCCCTGATTCCTTCCTCTGCCTTTCTGGGGTTCTACTGCCTGGATTGGCTTGCTTCTTGCAGCTTCCACCCCTAGAGACACTTAGCTTTCAGCATTTTCGGGTTGCCAGTCTGCCGCGTCAGTTAGCTTTTGTCTTTTTGCTTTCTGGCTTCCAAAATGTTAATGACATTTTTCAATGCTTGCATTTTCCTCTCTCATTTTTTTTTTTTGTCCTTATGGATTAAGATTTTTTTTGAAAAAAATCCTGTCACTGTCATTTTAAGTGGGGGCTTCATGGGAAACAGTGGAGACATGTGGTGTGCTCAGTATTCCATGGCTTATTGGAAAGCATCTATCCATTCTTTTCCATTCCATAAAGTTGAGGTGTTCCAACATTAGGAACTATGTTCTGTATTTCTCACAGATTTGCACTGCATCCCAAGCAGCATAAATCCTTACAGATTTGCATAGCATCCTACAAACCCATGCTGGTGGGATTACCGTGGAGAGGTGGCTATGGGATAGTCCATTTGGAGGGGAACATTTGAGGAGGACTGCCTGTCTCCACCATACCCATCCAGGGTGCCCAAGCACTGATATCTGTTGCCCTTGCAAATGCTGGGCCAGCTCAGAAAATGTCAGGCCTCGCTTCCTATCTCTGCCTTACCTTGCAGAGCCACCGTGAGGCTTATCTGCTCCCTTATCTGAGGGACACATTTACCCCCACCCTTGCTTTTGGCCCTTTACTTCCTGTTAGTTTCAAGATATAAAGAAGCATAGGGACCTACCCCCGCCTGTCGACAGGTCTGCTTGGAGTGTCTTCTGGAAGGGTGTTTGTGTGTATCTGGAGATTACATGCAGGGGAGGAAATTTAAGTTGAGAAGGGAGGACCAAAGAGACAGATGGACAGGCCGGAGAAAGTCAAGAGATTCAATCAAAACAGTAAATATGTTCAACAGCTCAAGTTAGCAAAATTAGGAACACTGGGGGAAGTGGGGGGAGGCTGTGGTCGTGTAGCCATAGCCAGATTTTTGCTACAAGGAGGAAGTGGTGAACAGAAAATTCCAGCAAAGATGGCACCATAGAGTACACAGAGAGCAAAGGCTGCTGATATCCAGCCATGTGAGTTCTGGCACAGTGAGGAGGGTTAGTGCAATGGGCAGAATGCTTGCCTCTCCCCCCAAATTCATGTTGAAATACTAAACCCCAGTGTGATGGTATTAGAAAGTACGGCCTTCGGGCAATAATGAGGTCAAGAGAATGGAGCCCTGGTGAATGGGATTAATGCCCTTATAAAAGGGACCCTCGAGAACTCTCACCCTCATTCTGGCATGTGAGGACATAAGGAAAAGTTAGTCTCTCTCCATAACCCGACTGTGCTGGCCTCCTGATCTCAGAACTGTGAGAAATAAATGTCTATGCTTTATCAGCCCCCCCCCCCAATCTATGGTGCTTTGTTATAGTGGCCTGAGCATACTAAGATAGTAGTTGGTCCCAGGGCTTTCTGGTTCTGTGGTCAAGGGCAGTCCCTCCCTCAGCACTGTGCATGGGGGAGCTGAATTGACAGACAGGGACTAGCAAAAGGCTCATTTATGGTTATGTTAATCAATTAGTTGTAAGCATTCCACATTGTATATCAAATCAGTACATTGTACCCCATAAATGCATTAATGTACAGAGTTATGATTTAATAAAGAAAAAAAAAGAGAATGTGGCTTGAACTCCTCAGTTAGTACAGCCAGAATCTGGCTCACTGAACAGTCCCTACATTCTTGGGCTAATTAATACCCAGCACTTTCCTCTGACTCATGCCATAGAGTGTCTGGGAAGTGGTAAAGAGAGTTCTCCCTGGATGGGTCATTAAAAAACTTTTTTATTGACATGTAACATGTACATGGTGGAGTGCACAGATCTTTTATTTTTACTTTTTGTTTGTTTTGAGATAGGGTCTCACTGTGTCACCCAGGCTGGAGTGCAGTGGCTATTCACAGATGTGCTCAGAGCACACCACAGCCTCCAACTCTTGAGCTCAAGAGACCCTCCGCCTCAGTCACCAGAATAACTGGGATCAGAGGCCTATACCACTGTGCCAGTGTGGAGTTTACAGATCTTAAACGTACAGCTAGATGAATTTGTGTATATGTATATGTGTATATTTTGTAACTCCATCACTCAGCTGGAGATATAGAATGATTTCAACACCCATCCCAGAAGGTTCCTTTGTGCCCCTTCCTGGTCAATGGCCTCATAAGCTACCACTGTTCTCCCCTGTAGGGTGATTGATTGGCATCATCTGTTCTTGAACTTCATATAATGAAATCCAATGGTCTTTACTCTTTTGTGGCTGTGTTCTTTCATTCAACATGGTATTGTTATTGAGGTTTCAGTAGTTTGTTCTTTTTCACTGTTGTGTAGTATTCCACCGTGTGACTACACCACAATTTATCTACCTTCCTCTTGTTGAAGATGTACAGTTTGGGGGAGTTAACTCCTGATTCCTGGAGAGACCGGAGTGAAGTCTCCTCAGTCCCCCAGCAGTATCATTGCATGGCAAGGACATTCCCTACCAGACCTGGTAGCAGGGCTGTTGTGTAAGAATAATCCGAAAGATGAGGCAGTTCATTCCTTTCTTAAACACTGGGCATCTAAAATGCAAATGATGAGCTCCATGGAGCCTGTAATGCTGGGTGTCTGAAAGCCCAGAGACTGTATTCCTCCCTGTGTTCTCCCTACTACCCGCCTCCCTGTCTGTCCCCCAGCTCACTAGTCCATTGTAACCTTGGCCAAATCCAGCCTGGCCACTCCTCACTCAAGTTTCTTTTGCAGTTAACTGCAAAGAGGCCCAAATCAAATCAAGTATCAGGCCTATGAGGAGGAACAACAAAAGCAGGAAAAGCCCCAGGAATAAGATTGGGGCAGCTGACACCAGGCTTTAACCTCCTCACCCTGCCATTGTGAGGACAGCCCAGACAGCCCTGTCCTTAGCCTCTGCCTGCAGCTCCAGGCCCTTTATGAGATCTGACCCCAGCAGGGGCCTTAGACAAAGGCCAGGGCTCTTCTGAGCTTACTGAAAGGAGAAAGGGCCCATTGATATGCGTGGGAGCCCTCATCTTCCTTCCCTCCCTCCCTTTCAGTGGCCAGGAGTGGAGGCCAGCTCAGCCCAAGGCAGGCTGTGGATAGGGCTGGACCAAATCTGAGGCAACTCAACTCTTCCCAGGGTCCCCTCCCCCCTCAACCTTCCCATAGGTTAGCTATGAGGAGACAAGTGGGATAGTCCTGGGTACTTCATTATCAATAAATAAAGTCTCCCAGCCCTCCCTCAGGCAGCTGGGCCACCTCTGCCAGACCCCTTCCAGCTGTTGCGGTCCTTCAAAGAGCCCCATTTGAGTTTGTCCTTGGATGAAACCTTGAATTTGCTGTCCCTTCAGCTCAGAATACCTTTCCCTGGCTGTCTTCCTCTTCCTATGATTCACATCTCAATTCAAATGGCACCATCTCAGAGAGGCCTTCCCTAACCACTGAGCTCATGCTCCCTCAAGGACACATAGCCCTGCTTTATTTTCTTGTTAGCATTTTTGAGGTTATCTACTTGTTTGTTCATGTGATTATGGACTGTCTCCCCCATTTGGAATGTAAACTTGTTATGGACTGAATGTTTATGCTCCTCCCCATTATATTAGGAGGTGAAAGTTTGGGGAGATGATTAGATCATGACCTGGAGGCCTCATTAATGAGGTTAATGGCCTTATAAGTGAGACACTAGAGAGCGCTCTCTCTCTGTCACTTCAAGAAGACACTGCAAGAAGGCTGTCTACAAGTCAGGAGAGGCCTCCTGATCTTGGACTTCCCAGCCTCCAGAACTGTGAGAAATAAATTCCTGTTGTTAAAGCCACCTCAATCTATGGCATGTTGTTATAGTCTTGGCTGACTAAAACAAAACACCCTTAGACCATATCCATCTTGCTCACCAGTATATCTCTTGGACCCCAATCAGGGCTAGTGCATGCCAGATAGTCTATTTATCTATTGCTGTATAACAAATTACCCTCAAAACTTAGTTACTTAAAACAGCACTAATCTTTTTTTTTTTTTTTTTTTTATCCCTCAAAGGTTCAGTGTGTCATGAATTTTTATAAAGCATAGCAGGGGTAGCTTGTTTCTACTCTAGGATGTCTGGGGCCTCTGTTGAGAAGACTCTAAGGCTGGTTCTGGAACCCTCTGAAGGCATTCACCTACCACTGATGTTGATGTTTTGTGCACCCATCTACCACTGATGCTGGCTGGTGGCTGGGTCCCCAGGTGGACCTGTCAGCTTGAACACTTACACATGGCCCTTCCAGGTGCTCTCTCCGTGTGGCATAGTTTGGGCAGCCTTCCAGTGTGGCTTCTGAGCTCCAACTGTGACCATCTCAAGAGGGGTAGGCAAAAGTAGCACCACCTCTTAAGACTTGGGCTTGGAATCAGATAATGTTATTTCTTCGGTAGTCACACACCCACCTGGATTCAAGGGGAAGGAATGCAGACCCCAACACTTGACAGGAAATGTCTCGATGTCACATTATGAGAAGAGCATGCAGATTGGGGTATATCATAGTGACCATCTTTGGAAGACACAACCTGCCACATTACTCAGTACATATTTGTTGACTGGATGACAGTTTCATGCTCTCGACTTCTCTCTCAACCTATCTGCTTTGCTACCTACCAACTACATGACTTAGAAAAACTTACTGTATCGGTCTCAGAGTTCTCCAGAGAAACAGAACCAGTAGGATATGTGTGTGTGCGCACTTGTGTTTAATGTAGAGAAAAGAAAAAAAAATTCTTTCCCCGTCTGTCCTCCTAGTTTCTCTGGTTGGAAATTGTTAAGTAGACCAACAAAAGACAGATTAACAGGAGAAAAACATATGCATTTATTTAATGTAAGTTTTATATGACATGAAAGCTTTAATAAGGAAATGAAGACCTTAAGAAGTGGTTAAATCCAAGCATTTTTATATGAGGTTTGATGAAGAGTAAAGTAGTGGAAAACATGATAGGATAAAGGGGTGTGAACTAAGGACAGTAAACTGGGGGCACTGAGCAAGACCAGTTCCTTTGGATTCCTCTCAGTGTCCCTGTCTTCAGAGATAAGGATGCTCTTTTCCTCTGGGTATAGGAAGGGTACCTCTCATATGAGGATCGTGTGGTCTGCTTCAGAGAAGAAAGAAGAAATCAGAGAGTCTTTCTTGCAACTGTTGTTTCTCAAATTCCTTCAACTTACAGTATTCAAAATGCCAAGGCATCTTATTTGGGGATAGTGTGTCCTGAGCCCCTCCAGTTTGTTTGTTTGTTTTATTTTAAGGAATTGGTTCACTTGATTGTAGGGGTTGGCAAGTCTGAAATTATTAGGGCAAGATGGTAGCTTAGAAAACTCAGGGAAGAGATGATGTTGCAGCCTTGAGTGAAACTCACAGGGCAGGCCAGCAGACTGGTTCTCAGTCAGGGTTTCTATGTTAAAGTTCTGAGGCAGAATTCTTTCTCCAGGAAACCTCAGTTTTACTGTAAGGCCTTCAACTGGTTGGATGAGGTCCACCCATGTTATGGAGGGTAGTCTCCTTTACTTAAAGTTAACTGATTTCAGATGTCAATAACATCGACAGAATACCTTCACAACAGCTGGGGTAAGGCTTGACCAAACAACCGGGCTCCACAGACCAGTGAAATTGACATACAAAGTTTAACCATCACACTTACCTCTCTGAACCAGCTTTTCCCCCTTTGAAATGGAGGTAAAAGTCCCTTATAAGGTTATTGGGAGAATAAAATGAGAAACCATGTGTGGTAGGCAGCCTCTGCAATGGCACCCACGGGTCCCCACTTCCTGGCATTCAATCTGTGATGTCATTCTCTCCCTTTGAATGTGGGTTGGACTTATTGACTCACTTTTTTTTTTGTTTGAGACAGAGTCTCACCCTGTTGCCCTTGGTAGAGTGTCATGGCATCACAGCTCACAGCAACCTCAAACTCTTGGGCTTAGTTGACTCTCTCGCCTCAGCCTCCTGAGTAGCTGGGACTACAGGTGCCCGCCACAATGCCCGGCTATTTTTTTGTTGCAGTTTGGCCAGGGCTGGGTTCAAACCCACCACCCTCGGTATATGGGGCCAGTGCCCTACCCACTGAGCCACAGGGGCTGCCCTATTGACTCACTTTTAATGAATAAAAATAGAATAGGGCAGAAGTGATAATGTTACTTCTGAGATTGGTTGAGAAAAAGTCTCAGTTTTTATCTTACTTATCCCATCTTGCTCCCTCACTCACTAACTCTGAAGGAAGCCAGCTGCCATCTTGTGAGCTGCCTTCAGTGGTGGTGGAACTCATGTCTCCAGCTAACAGCCAGTGAGAACCTAAAGCCTGCCACCAGCAGCCATGTGAGTCACCTTGGAAGTACATCCTCCCCCATACCTTGATTGCAACCTTGTGAAAGACCCTGAGTCAGAGGGCCCAGCTAAACCACACTTGGCTTCCTGACCCACAGACACTGGGAGATAATGACTGTTATTTCAAACTCTAAGGCAGTGATTTTCAACCAGTGTTCTGTGACATACTGGTGGTGTTCCTTGAGAGGGTCTTAGGTGTACAGTGAAAAATTTTAAGGATAATTAATTAATTTATTTTCTAAAGAAGTTCAGGGCAGCACCTGTGGCTCAAAGGAGTAGGGCTGGCCCCATATGCTGGAGGTGGCAGGTTCAAACTCAGCCCCAGTCCCCCCACCAAAAAAACTGCAAAAAATAAAAAATAAAAAAAAAGAAGTTCAAAGCACAGTAAGTATATTCCTTTTTTCACTCTTTTTTTTGATCGATATAATTTAAGTGTGCCACGGAAGTTTAACTATAGGTTCAAGTGTACCCTAAGATTAAAAAAAAGGTTGAAAACACTGATCTAAGTTTTGAGGTAATTTGTTATACAGCAACAGATTAGCCAACATGCCATATTGGTTGTAAATGCCTTGCACAGTGCCTGGCACACAATAGGTGCTTGGTAAATGTGGCTGGAATTCGATTCTAACTGAGCTATGGTTTTATGTGAAAGTCCTTCCAGAGACATTTTCATTTTCACAAAGACTCTACCTCAAAGGTATGATTTTGTCTTGGTGGAATTTTCCAACAGAATAATGCAGGGGTCCTCAAACTTTCTAAACAGGGGGCCAGTTCACTGTCCCTCAAACCATTGGAGGGCCAGACTGTGGGCCCTGGGACGAGTCGGCTGTTAAGCAGGACAGGCAGCGGCGGCAAAAACACCTGGCGGGCTGGATAAATGTCCTCGGTGGGCCACATGTGGCCTGCGGGCGGTAGTTTGAGGATGCCTGGAATAATGAGACCACTCAAGGTCACCCTATTCAAGTAGTCATCGGTTTTGGTTCCAGGTAAGGCAAGCCTTTGAGAGGGTCTAGCTAAGGATGCTTTGGATGCAGAGGCTCTGCTAACCTCCTCAGAAAAAGAATTTATATTGACAACAACAAATACTTACAGAAAAGGAGTTAAAGTGGGGAGCCAAAGCCCCAATCTCAGAGTGTTTTAGCAGTGATTTTCAACCAGTGTGCTGCGGTACACTGAGTGCTGAGAGAGGATCTTAGATGTGCTGCAAAAATTTTTAAAGATCATTAATTAAATTATTTTTGAAAGGAGTTTAAAGCACAGTAAGTATAGTCTTTTTTTTTACTCTTTTTTTTGATCAACATAATTTAAATGTGCCACAGAAGTTTAACTATAGGTTCAAGTGTGCCATGAGATAAAAAGGTTGAAAAGCACTAATTTATAGGTCTAGTGCAGAGGCTAGTAAATGTTTACACCAATGAAAATATAATTATAAGCATTCTGGAGGAAAGGAATTTGTAAACTAGGAAGGGTAGAGGAAGGGACACATAGGCTGAGCTATGAGGATGAGTGGAGGGTAACTATGTGAGGAAGGAAGGGAAAAGCATTGCAGATAGAGGGAACAGCATGTGCAAACATCCTGTGCTGGGTGGTAACATGGCATATTTGGGAAGTGACAAAAGATTAGTGTATAGCTGGAAGACAGCAAGAGGAGCAATGGTGAGAGAGAGGCTGATGTGGCCAGCAGGGGCCAGACCATGCTGGTCTGGTAGGAAGTTGTAAGTCAAAGCGAGGGTTTGAATCTCTACTTGGAGAGCAGTGAGAAGCCACTGGAGGGTTTAAGTGAGAGTATGATTTGTGTTAGTGGGTGGGGGAGGCAGGGTTGGGTATGGCAGTAGTCCAGGCAAATAGTGCTAGGCAGCTTGGACCAGAGTGCAAGCTGGGGAAGAGAAAAGATAGGATGGATCTAGCTGGTACAGGACATCACCCGCCTCCTGTGGAGACCAAAGCTCAAAAGCACGATTCAATGGAGAGAATACAAAACAGAGCTGAGTTCAAATTCTGATTGTGCTTCTTACCAGCTGTGTGCTTTCTGGCAAGTTTCTAACCCTCTCTGTGCTTCAATGTCCTCCTATGTAAAGTAGAGATAACAAGGACTATCTTGCTGAGCAGTTGTGCAGACGACACGAAACAGTCCTGGAAAGTGCCTGCCATAGAGTAGGACAATGTCCTGAGGTGCCCTGTGCCCCATGAACCCTCACAGACGTGTGAGAAATCCTGACCAAGATGAGGAAGTTTAGTTTTGCTCCTACTGATGGAACATATATTTGCTGTACTGTTTGAGAAGGTTCAGTTCTGCCATAGACACCATGAAAACAAGTAGGATGGATTAACCGTGTCATTGATAAGTAAGTTGGGAACCTGGGAGAAACGCTAGGCAGATAAGGAAGAAGGTATTTTGGGAACATAGAAAGAGATATGAGGAGCCAGAGTCCTAATATTCATGAGGTCCTAAATATACAAGAGTCACAAAATATTCATGAGGCACTAAATATATTTAAGGCACCTGAGGCATTAAATATTCATGATAAACTAAATATACATGAAGCATAAAAGGCATTCAATACTCAGCCACCCATTGGTGACACTCATTCTAGCCGCATGTGTCCTCTGCTCAAGAAATGCAAATAACATCTGTCCATGCTCCTCGGGCCAGTTGGAGAAGTACAGCTGTGGCCAGGTGTCCTTGTCTCTGCATCTCTCTGAGATAGAGAGGAGTGTGCACTGGTGGCCTTCTAGATTTCGGTGGACTTCAAACCTCAGCGCTGTCACCATCAGTGGGGAGAGGGATGGATGCGGCAGAGGCAGACAGGACAGTTCTCTCCCTGTTCTCTGCCCCTGGATTCAGGTAGTGTGGTTCTTCCACTCACCTGAACCTGGTCCTAAGTATGTGAACCCATCCCACCTCTCTCTCCTTCCTTCTCTCTGTGTGTTTTCAGTTGGTTTAATACACTGTGGGATTTGAGCTTTTTACCTTGGTTTGTGAGCCTCTCTGTCGTGTGATCTCTGGGCTAGCTTGCTTGGAAGTGTACTTGGAGGTCACTGTTGTACAGAGGTGAGTTCCCATGTGACAAGTGAGTTACTGTCAAGAACAAGATTCTGCTGGCACCAAGTCAGATGGAACATCGTTCTGAGGAGGTCAGGGATTGAGGCTGGAAGCATGAGAAGGAGGTGTGGCACCCCTCAAGCCAGCTCTCAGGGAATCCTGATTCTCTGGAATGGGTGAACACTTCCTTGACAAGAACATTTGAAAGAAGGTGACGGCAGTCAAGAAATTGGTTGATGGCTACAAAAATACAGTGAGATGGAAAAAATAAGTTCTAGTATTTGGCAGTACAGTAGGGAAATTACAGTTAACAAGAATTTGTGTGTGTTTCAAAATAACTGAAAGAGAAGATTTGTAATGTTCTCAACACAAAGAAAAGATAAATGAAATGTTTGAGGTAATGGATATCACAATTACCCTGATTCGATCATTACATGTCATATGCATGCATCAAAATATCACGTATACCCCCAAATATGTGCAACTATATCAATTTTTAAAATTCTAAAATGAAAAAATATCAGGGCAAATGGTGCATAGAGTTGAAGAATGATAGCTGTGGATGGTGCTAAAGACACCAGATACTGCAGTAGGAAAAGGCTCGTGCCCAGGGTCAGCTTATTTAGCATTGCAGGAGACTTCCAATTCCTTCAGGTATGTTGAAAAGAATTCCTAAATTGGAAAATCACTCCAGACACTGACAGGTTCAGAATCACTGGTGGCAAGTGCCAGGCTACATGGCAGTAATCCACAGGCCCCTAAATTCTCATGATTTAATACAACACAGATTTATCTCTCACACACATCATATGCCCATTTGGGGTTGGTTGGGGATTCTGCTTTATCTGGCCCTCTCAGTAAAACACAGGCTGATGGGCTGCTATTTAGAATAGTGCCATCCATTCTGGCAGAGGGGAAGCAAATTCTGGAAGTCTTCACCCCAACAATGAAATGTCCTGGCATGGAAGTGATACACATCACTTCTTGCTCATAACTCATTGGTTGTAAATAGTCACGTGGCCCCACTCAACCATGAGGCAAGGGGACCAGGAAGTGCAAATTCCACCATGTTCCTGGAAAACAGGGAGTCAGAAATATTTAATGAACATCTCTGATTTGGCTTCCACAGTGCCTTTGCTTATATGCATAAAAACTCAAGGGCACTGAGGGAAGGGTGTCCAGACTGACCTGTAAGACCTAACCCCTTGAGACCACCTTCAGAAGACCTTCTGAGGTTTCCTGACACCACAACATCCTTGTGAGCCCGTGGCCTGCCAAGACCTACAGAGCTTCATTGTTAGCTTACCATTCCATGGCTGGTGGAGAAGGTGGCTGATGACCAACCATCAATAAAGGCAGGGTCTCTGTCTGCAGCAGGAAACACATCAGAGCAACACATGCGGTGAACAGAGGGAAAGGAAGGGTCTGGAAAGAAAGGCAATGAATGGGAGAAATCAGGGCAGCCGAGTGACCGCAGCATGACCTTTCCAACCTAACTGAGGAACAGGTAATAAATACTTTTGGCTTTTAAATAGCATTTACTTAAGAAGCCCTGTTAATTAGTATTAATTAGAAGCTAGTAGTTTCTGCTGCCTCCTAATTGGTGGTTCGAAAGTCAAGAAGTTTAGGTGGAGAGTGAGGTAAAGGTGAGAGGAGAGAGGGCTCTAGCTTTCTAGAGTGAGCAATTAGTAATCATTCATTTGCAAGCAAGAGCACTTTCAAGGTTGAGAAATTCCCCTGGGCAGTCACCCCTGCTTAGATATACTGCCTATTCTGCTTGACAAACACACACCCAGCTTTCTTTCACAGGTGGCTTCTGTGGCATTAGGCCAATAGCGCTTTGTTTCCAGTCCTCTGTGAGCCTGGACCAATGATCAGGGGCATTGCCCACTTGCCAGAACCCGTTCTGGCATGTTCTCTTTCATCTTCATCTGTGGCCTTGCTAAAGAATCTTGCCAAAGTAGGAGCTGCCAGATCTTTGGGAGTGTCCCAGGTTTTTGCCCCCTCCCGCCCCAGCTGAGGCGTCTCAGCTCAGAGAGCTGTCTCCAGTCAGATGGAGTGGGAGACAGTCGGTATTTACAAGATCACTGAAATGTCTGCCCCTGGACTTTGGGGTCACTGAAACTTGTGTCCAAGTTCCGGCTCCTTCACTTCTGGCTGTGTGACCATGGGCGCTTTCCACTTAACCCCTATGAGTCCGCTCTCTCACACTGTTAATAAGAGAAACCTCTTCATACAGACTTGTGAGAGCAAGTGCAATCACCATTGCCAAGCATTTAGCACTTTGCCTAGTGTACAGGCATCTATTATTATAAACAAATATCAGAGTAATTAGATAAAAGTTTAGCCCTGATGAGGCCTTCAGCACTAACCTAAATTTGCAGCTAGACTCTCAGCACCTGCTAGCAGGAGACCTTAGCTTCCCCCCCCAACTTAGAATCTAGCGGGCTTTGATGGATGATATCTGGCTCCCTAGGGAGCCTGGAACCAGCAGATAGTCTGTCACCAATGTCTTAACCCTGTGGGTTGTGGAAAGAACTTGAAATCAGCTAGCAGGCTTCCCCTGGCATGTTTCCAGACCTGGGAGGGATTTCTGGCCTCAGCTTGTTCAAGGCCCATGCCCCGCCGGGGTGGGGAACCCATGACCTTCTGATTTCAAGATTATTCTTTTTTTTTAAGCACCAAAGGAGGCAAAAAAGCTTTATCTTTTTCTGCTGCATACGCCCCTTCAGCTTCTTCTTCTTCTTCTTTTTTTTTTTTTGAGACAGACTTTCATTCTGTTGCTCAGGCTAGAGATCTATGGCCTCGCCTAGCTCACAGCAACCTCAAACTCTTGGGTTCAAACAATCCTCCTACGTCAGTTTCCTGAGTAGCTGGAACTACAGGCACCTGCCATCCTGCCTGGCTAATATTTTTCTATTTTTAGTAGAGACAGGGTCTTTCTCTTGCTCAGGCTGGTCTCAAACTCCTGAGATCAAGGGACCCTTCTGTGTTGGCCTCCCAGAGTGCTAGAATTATAGGTGTGAGCCACCTCATCCAGCCTGCTGCACCTCTTTTAATAAAAGGATTCTTTCTGTAAAATTTGGATTCAGTGGCTCGGCACCTGTGGCTCAAGTGGCTAAGGCGCCAGCCACATACACCTAAGGTGGCAGGTTCGAATCTAGCCTAGGCCTGCCAAAACAACAATGATGGCTGCAACCAAAAAAAAAAAAATAGCCGGGCCTTGTGGTGGGCACCTGTGGTCCCAGCTACTTGGGAGGCGGAGGCAGGAGACTCGCTTAAGCCCAGGAGTTGGAGGTTGCTGTGAGCTGTGATGCCACAGCACTCTACCCAGGGGGACAGCTTGAGGCTCTGTCTCAAAAAAAAAAAATTTGGATTCAGTCAGAAAGTCTCAATTAAGGATCTAGAAGGCCACATGTGGCCTTCAGGCTGCAGGTTCCCCACCCCTTCAGGGGAATTCCAGAAGTCCCCAAACAACTCTTGGCTCTAGGAACTAAATCATCTGGGGATTTTCCTTTATGCCATTTGCCATCTGTACTAGTTAAGGTGAAGTTCATTTGCAAGTAACAATGACCCATAGTCACTGCAGCTTATAAGATAGTTTATTTCTTTCAAAGACAAAAGCCCAGGAGAATGAAGCCTAGGGCTAACAAGATCCTACTATCTTGTCACTCAATTGTACATGGGCTCCATTTCCAAAGTCACCTCTTGGTCCAAAATGGCTGCTGTAGCTCCAGCTTTCATGTCCATATTCCAGCCAGTAGAATAGAAGACAAAGAAGAAAAAGTGCAAAGGACATGTGCCAACTGTCTTTGAAGGAATGCACCCAGGAATTTTCCATGGGACTTTTCCCCTTTCATCTCAATTTAGTTATGTGGCTATAATTGGCTATAAGGTAGCATGAAAGAGAGATGGTTGATCTGCAAAAGAGGAAAAGATAAAAGGGCCACATAAAGAGAGCTAGAAGGTGAGAGGTGTGTCTCTGCATACTTAGAAAGTCTCTGGGGCTTAAGTTAGCTAGAATTGGCTTATACCTTGAAGCCAAAACAATAGCTGAGAAAATCACAATCAAAATAGTTTTCTTAGTCCTGCACCAATGGTGTTGCCTGGTTTGATATACCTAAGAATCATGTGGAAGTGTTTGTGTAAAATATTGAGTTTTGGCCCAGTGCCTGTAGCTCAGTGGCTAGGGCACCAGCCACATACATTGGAGCTGGTGAGTTCAAACCCAGCCCGGGCCTGCCAAACAACAATGACAACTACAACAAAAAGATGGCTGGCTGTTGTGGCAGGTCCCTGTAGTCCCAGCTCCTTGGGAGGCTGAGGTAAGAAAATCGCTTCAGCCCAAGAGTTTGAAGTTGCTGTGAGCTGTGATGCCACAGCACTCTACTGAGGGCAACAAAGTGAAACTCTTGTCTCAAAAAAAAATAGCCTGGCATTGTGGCAGGCGCCTATAGTCCCAGCTACTTGGGAGGCTGAGGTGAGAAAATTGCATAAGCCTGAGTTTGAGGTTGCTGTGAGCTGTGATGCCACAGCACTCTACTGAGGGCAACATAGTGTGATTCTGTCTCAAAATAAATAAAATAAAATAAAATATTGATTTTCATGATCTTATCCACCCAGAAATTCTGATTCATTGAGTCTGGAGTAGGGCTAGAACCTACATCTTTAACAACCTCTTTCCCCATTTTTTAAAAACATACTGTGGAAGTGATGTTCCCCTATTCTGTTATTGTAGGCAGTTCAAGGATGACAATTTGAGAAACAAAGCTATACAGACAGTTTGGAGGTATGTCAGTTACTATTGCTGTGTAACAAACAGCCCCAAATTTACTGACTTAAAGCAATGACCATTTTATTTTGCTCACAGATTCTGTGGGTCAGGAATCTGGAAAAGGCATAACAGGGACAGCTTGTCTTTGCTCAGTGGGATCAGTTACTTCAACTGGGAAGGTGCTAAGGCTGAGGGTGTCTCAAAGGCTGGAAAGTAGAATCTAGAAAGGAGGGACAAGTGCTCCCATCTTACTAATTAGTGAAATGTTCCTCTCACCTGCCCCTTTTTCTAGGTGCACCCTCTCTTCCCTATTTGCACTACCCTGTGAATTTGCTGTTCCCACCACCACATGGAGCAGACATGGATTTGAGTTGATGCACCTTGAGCTTCCTTTGGAAAGAACTTACTGCTGGTGGCCATCCTAGTTCAGGCTGTCATTCAAGTGATGCAAGACTCTTAGATCTGGGCTTTTCCCCATAATAAATCCATCAGTGGCACTATTAGGAACCCTTGGGTTTCTTTTTCAATATAGCCAGTGTATTACAAGGGGCAGCACTAACCTATAGACATTGTCCTGAACAGTTTTAAACAAGTCTGCAAATTCTCTGATGCTTCTCCTATCAGCAGTTGTCATCTGGGCAGATGTGGCGGTTTACACCTGTAATCCTAGCACTTTGGGAGACCAAGGTGGAAGGATCACTTGAGGCTGGGAGTTCAAGACCAGCCTGAACAAAAGTGAGACCCCCTACTCTGCAAAAGTAGAAAAATTAGCTGGGTGTGGTGGCAGGTGCTTGTAGTCTTGGCTACTCTGGAGGCTGAGGTAGGAGGATCACATGAATCCAGGAGTTTGGGGTTGCAGTGAGTTACAATGTCACCACTGCACTCTAGCCAGGGGGCAGAGCAAGACTCTGTCTCAAAAGAAAAAAAAAAAAGAGGTGTCACCTATGTCCTCTACCCTGGAGTCCAAGATGGCCTAATGACCCACTGGTAGAATACAGGGCAAGTGACATTGAATTACTTTCCGGGTTAAGTCAGCCAAGGCCATAGAGCGTCCACCTGGGTCTCTTAAGATACTTTCTCTCTTTCATTCATATTCTCTCTCTTTCCCCCTCCATTTCTCTTTACTGTCACAGAGTCCGTGTTTGATTTCTATTGACTTTCACCTCTTTCGTGGTTGACAAGGGATGCTAGAGCCCTTTCTGGTATCCTCTCTGGGGACCTCAAATTGAAGACCAGCTCCCTGGCAGGGTGTGCACTCCAGGTCCGGCACACTCCTGCGCTGGGGGCCCTTACAGCATGCCACCCACCATCCTGGCCTCTATGGCAGGGGGAATGGGGCAGGGTCAAGGGAGGCCATGTGGGGCCTGATCCATCTAAAAAGGGTGTCACTGGCCTTTCTCACACTGAGCTGTGTCACAGCAATTGCTGCCGACAGGGGTCAGGTGGCCTAACACTGAATTTGGGAGGCGGGGATCAGTGTGAATGGTGCCTTGCACTGGGAAGGGGCCCAGAAGACCCACAGGGCTAATGAAGGCAGCCAGGCATTGTGAGAGGCCTGCAGGACAGTCCTGGGGCATGGCGGGAGGCTGGGAGAGGTCTTAGCCCCTAGGGGAAGAATGCCCATGTCAGAGGAGGCAGGCATTAACTCCTCAAAGGCTGATGAGCAGTGCCTGTGATTGACAGGTGGACCTGTCAATCAGGAGAAGCTGGTGGAGAAAGAGTGGGCCATGAGATACAAAAGAAGAGATGTTTGATGAGCTCTGGGGGCTGGGCTGGAATCAGGGGAAGGCCAGGCAGAGTGGCAGGGAGCCTGTGATGACTTTGCAAGAGGGACCAGAGTTTTAACTGGGCCTCTGGGGCCCAGCCATGGATTTATCAGAGTGGCCAAACTGCCAAAAGGAAGCTGACTGGTCATTTCAGCCTGTGCCAGATCCTTGACCTTGGATAGTTGATGAAGCGCTTAGTCACAGATGCAGTACACAGACAATGATGTTTTGTGTGTGTGTGTGTGTGTGTGTGTGTGTGTTAGTGGAGGGAGATTGGAGAGGCTTTGGTGGGAGAGAGGTTGGCAGTGATAGTTTTATTATGCAAAGGATTCTGAGGACACGATAGGTGCTGAATAAATATTTGATCATTTACGCACACAGTGCCGGTGTTCCAAATTGTATTTTTAAAATAAAGTCCCAACATTCTATTTTCTAAGTTTAAAGATTAATTTAAATTAGATGCATGCAGTCATTCTAGAAGATATTTGGAATATATAGATTAAAGTACAGATCGGTGGGGGAAGCCTCCTCCTCCCACTGAAGTCAGTCATTGCCAGAATTACGGTGTATTTAGCTCCAGTCTTTTTACTATACATCTTTTAAAATATAATTCTGATCAACTGTACATGCAATTTGGTAATTTGCTCTTTTCTTGCTCAATGTGGTGATACAAGCATTTTCCATGCTATTACAAATTCCTGGTAAACATCATTTTTAATGGCTATGTAATATGGATTGTATTTTCAATTTTCATTAAATTTCTGTTTTATCTTCAGCCTGATTGCTTTGAGGGGCCTAATTTCTGCCAGTCCTAATATGCTTATCTGTTTATCAGGAGTTGCATTTCCACCACAGCTATCGTCTTTTCTGAGGGGGAAGGGATAGGGTGTAAGAGAGAGGGTTTCAAATGGGAAGGGCACGGTAGCTACATGAAGTCACTGGCAAGTCAGAGACAGTGTTAAGGCAGGACCATCTGGGCCCTGAATGTCCTAGGACCAGTCTCAAGTTTAAATATTTTGTCCAGTTGTGTCCGTAAGTGTGATCATTCTTAGAAAGACCGTGCAGCTCACTTAGAATTTAAAAATATGATCCCCATAGTTGGGGGCACATTGCAATAGAAGAGAAAGGTTCAGGTTGGGTAAAGTGGTGGCAAATGGGATTGTGGCATCTAGATAGGGGGGTGATAGGGAACTTCTTTGTAAAATATTGAACCTATGACTTCTAAGGTGATCAATGTGTCTGTGCAACATCTGTAAAGGTATCAAGTCTTCCTTTTCAAAAGAAGACTGAAGTCATAATTTTTTTAGCCAAATGGTACTCCGTGTTTAATTCATTAAGGGATACCCTTCAACCTGTGTGTGTACACACACACACACATGCATATTGTACAACTCTATGATTTTTAACATGTGTAAGTTCTTATAGCCCCTACCACAATCATGATACAAACCAGTTCCATCATTGCCCAAAACTCCTTCATGCCACCCCTTTGTAGTGAAGCCCACTCCAATTCTGAATGTCTGGCAACCATTGATCCAGTCTCCATTACTCTATTTTGTCTTATACAGAATGTCATATTAATGGAATCTTGTAACATGTGGGCTGTAAAGACTGGCTTCTTTCTCTCAACATAATGCTTTTCAGATTCATCCAAGTTGTGAATGTATCAGTAGTTTGTTTCTTTTTATAGCTGAGTAGCATTCCATTGTATGGATGTTTTATTGTTGGTCTATTCACCTACGGAAGGATATTTAGGTTGTTTCCAGTTTGGGGCAATTATGAATAGAGTTGTTATGAACATTTATGCAGAGATTTTTGTATGAACATACTTTTTCATTTCCCTTGGAGTTGAATTTCTGGGTTATATGGAAATTGCTTTTCTAACTTTGTAAGAATCTGCCAAACCATTTTTCAGAGGGGCTGTACCATTTTCTATTCCTACCAGCAAAGTATGAGAGTTCCAGTTGCTCCACATCCTTGTCAGCACTGGATATGGTCAGTGTTTTTTATTTTAGCCATTCTGATAGGGGTGTGGTGTGTATATCATCATGGTTTTGATTTGTATTTCTGATAGGCTAATGATATGGAACATCTTTTTCTGTTCATTTGCTAACTGTTTTCCTCTTTGGTAAAAATGTCTAAGTCTTCTGACCATTTTTAATTGGGCAGTTAGTTTTCTTAGTGTTAAGTTTTGAGCATTCTTTATATATTCTGTATGCAAGTCTTTTGTTAGATATATGATTTACAAATATTTTCTCTAGTCTGTAGATTGTTTTTTTTTTTTTCTTTTTAAAATTAGCAACAAGGTCTGTTGCCCAGGCTGGAATGCAGTGGCACAATCACAGCTCACTGCAGCTTCAAACTCTTGAGCTCAAATGATTCTTTCACTTCAGCCTCCATAGTAGCTAGGACTATAGACACATGACACCATAACTGGATAATTAAAAAAAATTATTTTTTGTAGAGACAGGGTCTTGAACTTCTGGCCTCAAGCAATTCTTCTGCTTCGTCCTTCTGCTTCATCCTCCCAAAGTGCTGGGATTACAGGCATGCGCTGCCATGCCAGGCCTGTAGATTGCTTTTTCATTCACTTAATGGTGTCTTCAATAGAACAAAAGTTTTACTTTTAAAATTTTAGTAAATTCTAATTAACAATTTGTCTTTTACAGATCATGCTTTTGGTCTCATGTCTAAGAACTCGATTTTTGCCATATTTTCTCCTAAAAGTTTTATAGTTTTCCATTTTACATTTAGACCTATGATCCATTTTTAGTTAATTTTTATATAAAGTGTGAGGTTTTAGATTGAGTTCATTTTTTCCCATATGGATACCCAATTGTTCCAACACTATGGAAAACACTATTCTTTCGCCTTCACGCCTTTGTCAAAAACCAATTGGCCTATGTCTGGACTCTGTTCTATTCTATTGACCGATGTGTCTGGCCCTCCACCAGTACCACACTATCTTTTTAAAAATATTTTTCAATTTTTTTTTCTTTTTTTTAATTCTAAGCTCTGTCTGATACCGCACTGTCTTGAGTATCGCAGCTTCAAAGTAAGTCTTAAAATCAGGTCATATGATTCCTCAAACTTTTTATTTCCTCCAAAACTTTTTTTTGGCTATTCTTATTTCTTTATCTTTCCATATACATTTTAGAATCAGCTTGTCTATACCTACAAGAAATCTTGCTGGGGTTTTGATTGGAATGGTGGTAAACATCCAGATTGATTTGAGAGAGAACTGGCATCCTTGCTATGTTGAGTCTTACAATCGATGAATCTGGTATGTCTTCCTCATCTTAGTTTCTTCAATTTATTATTTTTTTATTTTTTTGCAGGGATATTTATTTATTTGTTAAATCATAAATGCATAGATGATGCATACATTAATGCATTTATGGGTTACAATGCGCTGATATCATAGAATTAGGAGGGTTTGCATCACACTGGATAATATATACCTCATCTTGTTTATTTAATTATTGTGTTAAGACATTTATACTCTGTACTTAATAGATCCAACATGTATCCTTGCATTATGCACCATAGGTTCAATTTAATAATTTTCTTCTCCTCTGAGAGAAGGCACATCTCAAGATGATTAGCTTCAAAATGAGGAAGGCACCGTCTGGGTACAGACTCTTTCCTTTTACCCAGGCATGTCTTATTTCCTTCAAGTCCATTAGAGATGGCTTGATTTTCACTGGCAATTTTATACTCTGGGGTTAGGGTAGGAAAAAGGTTTTATCAGACCCATTTATGCATGTGTTAGAGAATTATGTTTTGGCGTTGGTGAATACATGAGTGTCAGCTTATACACACATGCATCCCCATGGGTGTCTATGTCAATACTCGTGAATACACACGTGGGTCTCATGTACACAGTAAACATACGTGGGTGCCTGCATGTACCTGCACACGTGGCCCCACAGAGGCAGTCTCTGCCCTCTTCCCTGCTTTAAGCAGCCACTTGATGTCCAGCTGAGGTGAAGGGAGGTCATTTGCTTCACATGCAGAAAGCTGGCCAAATGTGACCTTCAAAGAATCAGCACAATCGCACATATAGAGAGCTTCTTAGCAAATGCTTGTTGAGTAAAAGAAAGAAATCAGGGAAAGAAGCTGGAAACAAGGAAGAGGGAGAGAAAATCAAGAGAGAAAGCAGCGGCAGGGCCCCAGTCACTGAGCCGCCGCCAGGACTCAGCAGCCTCCCTCTTGAGCCCCCTCGCTTCCCGAAGCTCCGTTCCCCCCCTCTTCCCTCCGCCCGCCTTCTCCCGCCGCCGCC
>CAUYQV010169449.1:0-54886 GCA_963574575.1 Galagoides demidoff
GGGTACAAATGAATCTTTCTATGAGTAGAATATGAACGTTTTAACACAATAACTCAGAAAATTACGTGAAGGCTATGTTAACCAGTTTGATGGAAGTGTTTTGGATTGTTTGTGAAAACACCACACTGTACCCCAGAAGTGCATTAATGTACACAGTTACTATTCAATACAAAGAAAAAAAAGTTGGAAAAGGTGGATTTTACTTTGGTATCTGACAAACCTCAACAGTATCCAGTCACGACTTGGAAAACTAGACTAGGGGACTGGTCACATAATGACAAAAGTCACATAGAAGACAAGTGTATATTGAGTATTTAGCCATCCTCTCACATGTAGGGCTAAAGCAGGAGGTTCAGATTTCATTCTTTGTACCTCCAACTGTGTTAGTTTTTAGTTTATTAAAGAGTGCGTTTGACTTTTCCAGGCAAAATTATCCCTTTTGATTGTACTTACAAAATCAATGGAAAACCATGAAGAAACAGCAATAGAGACAGAAGAAAAAGGACAGGCCTGGAGCCCTCCAAATTTACTTAGCTTAGAGATGACTTCTGCTTAATGCAGTGGTTGGAGAGGGGTGCTCTTGCATGGACAATGCTTCTGTATTGGGGGTAAGTTAGAGAGGAAAATATCTAGGGATATGAACATGTTAATAAATGTCAACCTATCTCACTTTCTCTTCTGCTAATTTTGGCAAAGCTGTGGCAAAAGACACTACATGTTTAAATATATTATTCATAATTTATCTAAAATGGCATCATCTTTTTTTAATAAAATGTATGAAGTTCTCCTGGATTTCACTGGAGCCTGGCTGAATTCACTACAGTATCTTATCACAAAATTCTCAGGGAGAGATAAATCATAGCATCTAGAAAATTAAACATAGTCACAGGGATCAATCCAGGTTATGAAGTAAAACAAAAAAAAAATCATGAGTAACTTGGAAAATAGAAAAAAACTATCATATTTTATATTGTGTTGTAAGCATTTTAAACCATTTGTAGTTAAAATATTATTTTATTTTTTTAATTTATAAAAACATGATCATGTAAGTAAATGTATTGCCAAGACTCTCCATAAAATCTTCATAATAAATTTGTATCTGTACATTAGTAATAGCATATAATTCTTTCTCCATCCAAAAACCAATCTGCCCTCCCACTGCTGCTGACACATACACAGAGGAAAAAGATATCCTGAATAAAAGCAGCCATCAGATACTTGTTCATTACAAACAAAGCAAAGGCCAACCATCTTCCTGGGTATATCACACTCAGACTGGGCTTTGAGATGTGCACAGAGGAGTTGGAGGATGGCTGCTTGTTTGCCACACAAGGTACCAGAGGCAAACCAGGGTTGTCAGTCTCCAACCTGGACTTCTGTCTTACCTTGATTCCTCTAGACTAGGATTGATGAGCATGCCTCTCCCCAAACACGAAGAACTCATCTGTCAGGAATTTGCCTTTAGGTTTTCTCTGTTCCACATCTGCATCTCAGTTCTGCTGAACAAATGTTTGCAAGCCTCTTCTCAAGTCCCTCTGGCTGATGGCTCATTGCAGGCTCTGTTCTAGAACATGCCGTTACAGTGTGTCTTCCTGGGTTGCTGATACACTGCATCTGTCACCTGAGTGCCATTTAACTCATACCACCATATGCCTGTTCTTAGGGAATGATTCAGTTCTGCATAAAAATGTCACTATATAAGTGCGGAATCCAGGAATGTCCCTTAGTGCACACTGTGCATATTAAAATGTCTGATGCCAATAAAGTTATATTTTGAGGAAAACTTTCAGACTTTAATTAGTGTTAGGAAAGAAAAAAGATCCTGATAATCAATAATATAAGTTTCCATCTCAAAGTAGAAAAGAACAGCAATTTAAAAAAAGAGAAAGTAGCATAAAATAGATAATGCAGAAAATAGAAGAAATTGATGAATGTAACACATAATAAAAAAAATTTAACAGAAACAAATGTTTGTTTTTCAAAGTCATTAATATAATGGATTAATTCCTAGCTAAAATATTGCATAGAAAAAAGGCACAAAGTTATCAATTTCAGAATTAGAAAATGTAATATTACAAAAAAATTTAAAAACAGAGGATATGATGTAGCAACTTAATCCAATTATATTTTAAAACTTAGATAAAATTAACAAATGTTTACAAAAATAAAACTGATGAAATGGAAACAGAAGAAATAATACAATTCAATATTCTATATCCATTAAATACATTGATTCTCTTAGTAAATTATTTTCTACAAAGAAACTCTGCAACACATTGGCTGCACTTATAAAAAAAACTAAACAAAATTTTGCAGAGACTAAAAAGGGTGATACCATTTCCAACTCAAGATCTCATTTTATGAGAGTAGCACAAACTCAATATCAAAGTTTGACAAAAAATATTAATTTAAAAGGACTAGTCTTTTGCAGAAACAGAAATACAAAAATTATAAACAAATTACCAACAAATCAAATCTGGGAATATATAAAAGGAATAATATATAATGAACAATTTGAATTTATGCTATAAATATGTTTGTTTTAAAATTTAAAAATCAATCGGTTTAACTAGATGTGTCAGTTTTCTATTGCTGCCATAACAAATAATGATAAACTTAATAGTGTAAAACAACACAATTTTATACTTTCACAGTTCTGAAGGCTAGAAGTGCAGGTATAATGCAGGTATAGTGCAGCTCAGCAGTGTATTCTATATCTGGTAAGGCAGAAATCAAGATGTTAGGTTGTGTTCCATTTAGGAAGCTCTAGTGATGAATCCACCTCAAAGTTCACAGGTTCTTGGGTGGAATCACTTCCTTTTAGTTTTAGGATTCTGGTCTCTGCTTCTTTGCTGGCTGTCAGCCAGGGTCGAGGCCTAGAGACTGCCTGTATTCTGCTTCGGGCTTCCTGTGTGCCCTCCCCACAGTAAGGGCAGATTAAGTCTTCTTTTACTGCATCTTTCTTACCTTCATTCAGAGAATGTTCTGTACCTTCAAGGGCTCACATGATTGGGTTGAGATTGAAGTTGCCTCAATCTAATCCAGAATTATCTTTCTATTTTAAGGTTTATAATTTTAGTTCATAATTTAAGCTCCTTTTGCCATGTAATATAACATAGTTATAGTTTCTGATGGGACCATAATTCTTCCTTCCATATTACATTAACAGAAAAGAGGAGAAAAATATAGGATAATCTCCATTAGTGCAGAAAAGATATTTTTTAAAAAATTCTGCACTCATTATGATCTTTAAAATTTTTTAGAAAACTAGAAACAGATGAAAACTTCCTCATCCTGTGTCTAGACAGAGACCTTAATAAAGTTTATGATTAATTAAAATACTAAATGACTTTTCCCCCAAGATTAGAAATGAACAAATATATTCACAATTGATACTTCTTGCAACACTTTAGCACTTTACCATTGATAGCAATAAGGCAACAAAATGATATAAAATTTGGTAGATGTGATAAAGAAGAAATGTAGATATTGTTATGTTCAGAACACATGGTTTTATGCTTAAAACATTTAAAAGCACTTAAAGAAAAACTTAGGATAAGTTTTCAAGTGAATTCAACAAATCATTGAATATAAAACTCAATTGTATTTCTGTGTGATAAGAATAAATAATAAACAAAAATTTAAGAAATGGTACAATGACTATTGCATCGAGAAAATCCTTAAATATCTAGAATAAATGAAATGAAAGATGGGTAAGACCCAGACAAGAAAACTGAAAAAATAGACATCACTAAGCTAAATTTCAAAACATTTAGACGAACATAGGCAAATTTTAGGAGATTACTTATTAGGAGACTAAAACAAACTCAGAATGTTTGAAAAAGTTGCATTAGTTTTAAAGAATGGGTAAACTTAATAAAAAACAATTACTGACATGATGCTTAGGTCATTCAAAGGGAAAACACAAATAAACCCAAACCATTCTGTTTAGAAGAATCAACATGTTAAAGATGTCAGTTCTATCAAAACTATACTATAAATTCAGGGCAACCTCAGGCAACATTTCCTCCCTTAAAAAATTTGGATATTAACAATCTGAATTTAACATTTACATTAATATGCATAGGCCTAATAATGATTTAACAACCTTAAAAAAAAATCAATGTGATCACTACTAAGTTCTGAATGTTTGTGCCCCTCCCCTCAAATTCATACGTTGAAATCTTAATCCCTAGGGTGACAGATTTGGCAAGTGGGACCTTTTGAGAGGTAATTAGGTCATCATGAATAGAATTAGAACATCTATAAAAGTAACCCCAGAAAGCTACTTTGTCCCTTTTGCCCCGTGTGGACAGAGCAAGAAGGTGCCATCTACCAAGCAGAGAGTAAGCCCCTAGCAGACACAGAATCTGCTAGCACCTTGATTTGGGACTGCCCAGCTTTCAGAGAAATAAATATTTATAATTTATAAGACACCCAGTCTATGGTATTTTGTTATTAACAGCCTGAATGGGCTAACATAGCCACAGATACAGACTTTTAAAGCTTTTAATAATTAAGACTGTGGTGTTGCCCGTAAGATACACATGTATAATAACAATGAAACAAAAAGCACGCAGAACGTACTCGACACTTGCAGTCCCTTAACTGAACACAAGGTGACGCTGCAGCAGGTGGGGATATGTAAATCGCTTTAATAAGTGATCCTGGGTGAAGTAAATTTCTGTAAAGAAAAAGAAAAGAGTTTGAATGCATGGGTCAACTTGTAGAACTCTGAAGAAATCGACAGGGAAAACCAGTCATATCAAAAATATGATTTTTTATTTCCTTTTGATGTGTGTTTTGCTTCTAAAGGTGCAGTAGGGGCATAACCAAATGTTTTATCACCATGGAACAAGAACACTTTCTGTCTCATAGTAGCTAGTTCTTAATATTCCCTTCACCTTTTTCTCCTTTTGTAAATTCCACACTAATTTCTATTCCTTAAGTGTGACTTATCTAATTATAAAGTTTAACTGAAGTAACAGAGAGTGTCCCCCCAAACAAATAATAATACAGTAGCTTAATAAATCATGTATTTTTCTTTCACATATCTAAGTGATTATCATATTGGTCAGATACAAAATATATTCTGTTGACATGGAATAGTGCACGGAATTTTTAGGTAAGCAGGAAAAATTGAGTGTAGGCAGAAATTCAAGGAACAACTGCCAAATTGCTGTTGTAGAACTGGTCTGCTAAGGGAAATGCTGTTAATCCATGCTGTAGACCACACGGTCTTGCCGTAGTCAGAAAGCTGTCACATCAGGAAGACACTGTCAGCGTGTCCAGTCCTCAGAGAACCAAATCCCCCAGTGACAAGTGCTCTGTGAGTTCTGGTCTCGCAGCCTCTCAGAGCTCCCTTTCTCTCCCTGTTTCAGATGCCTGTGTCTGCCTCCTGGAGGCAGTCATTCTTGGAGTCTTACCTACCAGAGAACTTACGAAACGTAGTCCATTCTAGAAAGAGGCAGTTGTAAAAATTTATTCATCTAATCTAGAGCATAAGACCTAGCTTCCAAAATATCCACATTTTTGTAATAATAAACCATGCCATTTATTATTTAATTGGTGCCAAATGAAGCTAACTTATTTCTTGTAATTTATTTCATCTAATGGTTTAAGTTATTTTTCTATAGACAAAATGTAATATTCTCCTTAAAATGAAGATAAAGAAATGGACTAATAAAACACAATAATAAAATTTGTAAAATTCACCCAAGTTCATTAATTTAATCATGCAAATTCAAAGTCGGAAGCAAATTCAAAGCACCCAGCAAGTTCTGTGTGGCTGAAACAGTGGATTATTTTCCACTATTTCTTGCTTCCTTCAACACTAAGACAGTATCAGCATAAGCTAAGATTTTTATTTTCAAATTTTAAGAGCTTACTTAGGAGCAGACTGAAACTAACTCAGAACATTTGAAAAAGTTGTGTTAGTTTTAAAGGATTAGAAACTTAATAAAAAAAAAATAATGACGAATACAACACCTAGGTCATTCAGAGGGAAAACACAAACAAACCCCAAAATGTTAATGTGGAAGCACCCAGTGAGCCAGAATGTGAATGCAATATGCAGAAAGTTCTGACTCCATTTAATTGATATGTGCTTTTGGCAAAATAAGTGAGGATTTGGCCCAAGATAATAGCTTAGACATCTGTGTACTAGGACCTCTGTGCAAGAGCTCTGTGTCATCTATATTCAGCATCAGAAAATTTGTTATATCCAAATTTTCCTGTCAGTCATGCAGTTTAAAATATGACAAAAAATATCCTTAAGCGAACAGGACAATGATGAACAAATCTGGAAATTATAATCATGGGCAAAAATACAATTCTGAACACCAATTACTTCCTTCATAGACCAAGCAGGTAAATATTTTTACTCTTTTCTTGATCTAAAAAGGAAACATGATAGAAAAATTGCACCTAGATGTAAAACGTATGTACAAAAATGAAAAACAAAGGACACAGAATACCCTGTCCAGAAAAAATGCATGATTCATAAGGACCTTGCTTTTAATAAGGCTGAGGATGGCTGAGAAAGTAAATAATGTGAAAATTTACTGAAGACCTTGAGATTTGGCTGAAATTTCACCCAAGAACATACAGAACTTAATCAAAGCTGCCTTTGCTGAAAGGCAGATTTACATTCCAAATGAAAGTGTTCAGAGTACCTGAAATCAGAAGGCAAGGAGGGAAAGGAAACAGAAGGTCACCCCACATATTTCTTATCACTGTTGCACTGTTTCTTGCCTTCCTCTTGTTCAGCTAAATCACAGGAAAGGTATTTGGCTCAGAAAACTCTATTATAGTCAGATAATAAATGTAACACAAAGAACAAGTTACCAATACCCCTGGGAAATAAAAGATGGAAAAATTAACATGTCAAAAGTGTGTTCATAGTAGATCAACGGAATTATTAACAGATGCAAGTTACAGTCTTCTACAAACACATAGTGGTAACTCTGTGGGGTAACTGCAAATGGTTAAAATATTTGAGAAACAGCTAACATTTTTTAACATAAAAATCATCTTGCTTGGATATCTTAGGTGAGCCAAAATATAATTTTTAATTGTTAGTATTGAATAACTCTTATTTACATTTAAGTATGCACCGGCAATGTGTTAGGTGATTTCTGTCCATTACACTCTTATGCTTGCTAAAATGCCACTTTATTTTCTGATTTTTAACTCATCTCTCTGATAAAAACTTCAGCATTTATATCTCCATGAAAACCTCCCCTAAAAATTCTAGTTTTCTTTAGCCAATGATGTATGTGACAATGTGGTTGGATATATCATAATCATTTTTTTCTCTTATTTTTAACTTTTTATAATTTCAGATTAACATGATAAGGTTGCACACGATTAGGTTACATTGTTTGAATTTTTAAGGTAAAGTCCAAGTTATAGTTGGACTTTATCACTCAGGGAGTGTGCCATGTATCATAATCATTTTAATCTCAACACGTCTGAAGCTGATCTGCCGTATTCCCGTGCAAATCTAATTTATCCTTAGGCCCTCTTTTCCAAATTTTTATCAACTCATCCTTGCTGCTCTCCTACCCAGCTCCCACATCTGATCAGATCGAGGACTTGCCAATGTTTCTCTGTTTAATATCTCCAATCTAGCCCCATCTCTCTTTCAGCACTGTCAGTGACTTAGCCCAACATATCATAATCTCTTTACTTCACTGGACTCTTAACTGATGTACTTGCCCACTTCACCTTGAGAATAGCACGAATGGTTTTTAAATAGGACCATGTCTGTCCCTCTTTTAAAGTTTTAAAAGCAACTGTAAGAACAAACAAATGAAAAATAGCCCAGTACCCAGCAGGTTCTTGGATATGTGACTTCTTGTTAAACCCCAGCTATTTTTTAAGCTCATAGGAAGTTTGGGAGTAGAGGTGACATAGCAATAGGGCTGCAGAGAGGAAATATATCTTATTCCCATCAATCCCAATGACTACCAAAGAACCAGGCAAATTATCTGATCTCAATAGATATAGCTGGGTAAATAAATGGGAACCACCATGAAGCAATTGCATCTGGTCATATTCACACCCAAGGCTGGTGTTATTTTAAATATCAGTATCAGTGATGATAATAATGTCAATAATGTAATCTCCATTTATAAAGCAGGTTATTTCCTTTCCTTTGCACAGTAACCCATAGTCCATACTACTCTATATCGAAAAAGGTAAAATAGACCATTAAGAATTTAAATATAAAGTTTTCCGGCTATTGGCAAAGCTAAGATTTGTCCCATGTTTGTTTGGCTTTAAGTCTCATGCTCTTAATCTCCTCTTTTAGCAGAAATTGAATAAGCAGTTGTCGAACTCATGATAATTTTAGTAAGGTCATCAGAGTTGATGTGTGATGTTAGGCTAAATTAGTTCTGCTATACTTTTTTGAATTTTGTTGATTCTTGGATTTTTAGTCAGGTAACAGAATCTGTGTTTTACTCTCCACTATAGGGTTTATCTGTTTTTTTTCTTTTTGAGACAAAATTTGCCGTTTTTTAAATAGTCACAATGTGTTTTCTGTGTTTTTGAATATTTCCATATTGTAATAGAGCTATGTTTTTGTTTTTAAAATATCAAAAATAATTTAAAAAGAAAAAACACAAGTTCTATGCAATTATGAAGAAGGAATTATAATTTCCACAACTGTAGAAAATGGGTTAAAGAGTGTGTGACCGCCACTGTTACTGAGTTTCTTCATGACGTGCAGCATGATAATGGAAAGGACACAGAAATTAAAGAAAGACTGGCCTGGATTTCAATATTGCTCTGTTATTTTTCTTGAGAAATGTCAATTTAGGTAAATTTTTATTCTCTGGGAATCTCAAATATCCTCATCTATGAGGATGTGGTAAAATCTAACTTTCAGTGACCTTTTAAAGATCAGAAATAGCCATCACTATTGTCATTATCATCACTATCACCATCCATAGCAGAAACAAGAAACTTTTTCTTTTTGTTTCAAAGTATCTTCTTTGTTTTGTCCTTTTTTAGTCTTTTTTATCCTCTCAGGAAAACAACAAAGGTGTTAAGATTGATTACATACTTTGCTTTTCCTTCTGGCCACCATTTGTCACTGCTGTAAGTAAACAGCAAAGTAAAATCTCTTATTAAATGAGACTCTATACAAATCCCACACAGGCTGTACTTGCAGGAAAAAAGAAAAGTCTCTCCTTCAGTTGCCTAGATTTGATCTTTCTGTATAAATCAATAGTTGCCTATACACATCATTCACCAATCTTAGACACTCGCTTTAGTTACACAATATAGAAAGTCTACATTGCATACCAAACATCCTAAGCAGTCTCCTAATTCCTTACAAAGAAAACATTCTCCTTCAGTCCTAAAACTGTTCAGCTAATTCCCATATTCCTATGACATAGATCTAATTAAGACTTTGAGAAACACAATTTAGAACTAGAATTCAAAAACGCAATTAAAAGGGTTTAAATGAAAAGAAAAGTGATTTTTGGTATTAAACGTGAATGACATTTAATTCTAAGAATTCATCAATTTGTGAGCTAATGAAATTAATGATGCAAGAAATAAGATGCAAATCCAAAAGTTTATATTCCTCTGCCTAATTGGTTGCCCTGGGCAAGCCCTAAAGAGGAGTCAAAGCCAATTACAACCATATATAAGAATTTGGGATGTGCTTTCTTTAGATAGTTATATAGAATAAAATGGTCTGAAGAACACTTAGTGAACAGAAGCCACACTGAGTGCACTAATGAATGCTAAGGAATGTTAGGTGAAGAAATTAAATTGTTGGAAGTGTAAGATTAATGTTACCGTTTTTATTTTTTTAAAAAAAGGTAGCACTTAAATACCCTACAGTTAAAAGATATAAATCTAGACTATAACTAACAAAATCGAAAGTAGAACACTCTTGGGAATTTTGATAACTTAAAAAAATTATGTTGTCATTCTGAGCAAATGATAGCTATTGGATAATGTGAGCAATTTTCTACTTACGTGAATATACATATATATATATCTCAATCATTTGAAGAAAAACATACATAATCACCTATCCACAGCCACATTATGAAAATTTCTGCATCTGTTCTTACAAAACCACTATATTCGTGACCATCAAATTAACTGTTTTAAATACATTTATTTAGATCATTTTTGAAAATAAGAAAAAACAGGGTTTTTAAAAATATATTTAAAGCATGACACTTTAATGTAGTTGACAAACTAATCTGCAAAACGGCCTGGTACTGTGATCAGTAACCTTCTAAAATTCCCCCCAAATAGCCCTTGCTTCTAGTTTTCACACCGGTTTGAAATTGCCTTTTCTTGAGTGTAGGCAGGACCTAATGATTACTTCTAATGATTAGAAAATAACAAAAATGATGGCATGTACTATCTCATATTTACTTGTAAAGGACTGTAGCTTCTCTCTTGCTGGGCTTCTCTCTCTTGCTCTTGTGTTCTTGCTCTGATGAATTAATTTGCACAAACCCATGAATCTCATGGCAAGGAACAGGGTGGCCTTTGGCCAACCGTCCGCAAGGAACGTAAGCCCTGAATCCAAAAGTCTTTGAGAAACTGAATCCTGCCAACAACTACGTAAGTGAGGTCGGAGCCAGACCCTTCCTAGTCAGGTCTTGGGAAGAGACTATAGCGCTGGCTCACACTTAGACTGGGGACTTATTAAGCCATACCAAGATTCTTGATCTACAGAAAGTATGAGATAATGAATGCTATTGTTTAAAGCCACTATGTTTTAGGGCAATTTATTATGTAGCAGCATGTATTTTAGAATCTTTAATTTAAAAAGTTTGATGACCCACTGCATAAATCAGTTCCAGCGAAGCCCCATGGCACTTAAATCTACCCTGTCAGTTGAATGGCCACATACCATAGTGTTGTTGGTGGAATATTGGTGTCAGTATAAACAGAAAAGATTTTGTCATCATAAAACATATGTAAAAAAGAAAGTTAATTTTCTTTTTGTTTAAAACCTGAGCTGCTTTCTTTGTTCTTTGTGGAAGTAGTTAGCCGATTGATTAATGCTCACAGCTTTAATCTCTGAAAATAAAAAAAAAGAAGATGCTTTTAGTACAAACTCTTGCTTTTGAAAACCTTTTATAATGCATTGGTTCACTTTCTTGCCTTTATAAATATAATACTGTGGGTGTAGCTATATTCTTTTTGTGGCTTTCATGCAATATCTCAGAATTGTGTTGAAATGAATTCTTGCCATACAGTAATTTGGATATAGAAAGTGAAAGGAAGCAGGAGTGGGCACTCAACCTAAAACACTCACTGAAAAGGTTTTGGAATGAAAAACGGGCCTGAGATTATTTTCTTCTGATTTGAATTCCTCAGTCAATTTCAAGGGTAGAATTAAAAATAATAGGAATAATAACAGTACACTAGAAACTGAATTCCAAGATTTCAGTTATTTTTTTTGTATTATTTCTTTATACTAATTATTTGAGAATTAAACTGCTACCATTCCCTTGTTTTTCTAAAAGGCTTTTTACAAAAGAAAACGAAACCTTCCAAATAAATAATATTTTTTAGCTAACCAATGGATTCTTTGCTTATTACATCATCGTATTAAAACATGTAAACAAGCGTTGAAATAGATGGTAATGGACATGACAGACTAAAAAAGCATCTCTGTGAAAGGCACATTTTTCTTGGACTTGAACTTTCAAATAAAATGCATATGTTTATACATATTCCTATTCTACATTTCAGATGTTATTCAAGTTGTAAAATTGCCAAGCCAAATGACTATGTAAATTCTGAGTGAAGGCTTGTAAAGATTATTATTAACATAAGAGGTAGGAAGAACACAGCTTGAATTTGATATCTCAGGTGGAGTTTGCTATTCTGGAAATTAGAAAAACAAAACCTTTGACACTCATAATAGGAAATATAGATATAGATATTATTGTAACAATTACCATGGAACCCCAATCTGTCAATTTAATTTTCATTTTTTGATTATTACCACATCCAATATGTTATTACATATTTGTTTTTATACCAGCAAAAAGATTCACAACAACGAATTTAAAGCAATCTATTAGTTAAGTTTCTACTTCTCTCAAACCTTCTCTTTATCTGTCCCACTCTCTACTTATTTTTATAACAGATTGGGTAAAAAGAATTTCAATCTTGCTTCCCATTTCTATTATTAAAGGGTCAAGGAAACCCTATATAAAAATAAATATATGTGAAGAAGATGTTATTCTTCTGGTTTGTTTTGTTTAATTCTCCTCTGCAATAACTTATTTTCCTTGACTAGGAGGTTATTGAGAAGTACAGTCAAACTTCAAGAAGAATTTGATAATACATCAAGTTGTAGTTAAGGGTCACGACTATCAACTCAGGTTCAAATTATGCACCCTGTCAACCAGAAAGTCTAACTTTAAATACAGACTCACTATCATGGTTTGCAGCAGGAATTTATCTGTCGTTTTCAGATAATGAAATTCTGACTTGATCTTCTAACTTTAGCACTAGATGGAATTTCCTACAGAAAAGACTAATGGTGGCTTTCAAAATATTTATATGCTTGGTGATTATATTAATACCAAAAGTTTTCATATTTGTTTTAAACAGAATTGTTTATATGTAACTTATAATGTCATACCAGCTCATGTTCTAGGCTTTTGAGGAAATGAATTGAGAGATACTTACTCCAAAAGAAAAATACTACTAAAAGTACTTTGAATTTTTACAGCACTCTTCTTATCAAGAATGTATATTTTTTCTTTTTGACAATAACTAGGAAAACATGGAAGATTAGAGTAAGTATAGCAGGGATAAATCCTTTCTCCTTGGCTAGTAAATAATGCAAAGAAATGGAAGACATTTATAATTATATATCTTATTTTTATTAACTCCACATGTATTAGAAATATTGCAAATATATAACCAGAAAGTTATAGGAAGTTATTATGAAAACACTTTTTCAAATCAAAGGAAAGTATTTTTCTCTTTAAGTGGCACATCTCTTGTTTACAGCAACACCTAGTTTAGTATTCCAGATAAAATGGCATGGAATTTTCATGTTTCACTATTTATAGTAAATGTTTTTATTTTCTGGTTCTAACTCATTTTTGAAATGGTTACTTTTTTATTCTCTTCCAAGAGAAGGCAATTTAACTCTTTCGTAGCATTAATCTTGCAAAAATCTGATCCATTTGTAGGCGTTAATATCATGTCACATTATCTTTACTTCTGAGACTGCTACTTCACATGCAATGTGTGTTTTGTTATAATGGATAACTCATAAAAGGAGGGAAAACTAAAGTCCTTGTGATTGTACCAGTAGCATGAAAGTTTGGATGGTAGTAGATTATTGGATAGTTCTATTCTCCAATTCTCTATCTTCTTTGTATAAAAAAAAAAAAATCAAGTCTGAAAGGGCCAGAGTTGATGATAGTAATGGTTGAAACTCTACTAAATCCTTATTAAAATGAGAAGAATTATTTCTCCAAGTCTTTCCCCTCTCTCTCTCTTTTTTATGTCCCTTCCAAATTCTTTCAAATCAATTCAGAACTTAACCAAGAAAAAGAACACTTTCTTGCTCCTTTCCTCTACCTCCCCCCCTTCTTCTTTCCCTCCATTAGCAGAGATGCTAATTTCCCAGGGTGGGTCATATCAGATCAGGCTCTTCCAATGCTCTTTTCTCTTTCATTGCTTTTTTTATCCATGTGACTGGACAGAGTACGATAATTTCCAAAAGTCTCATTTAAACCTCTGAGAAAAGGGGATATTAGGTTTTATAATACAGCATTTTTAGTGTAAACAGTGAATGGAAGAGATAGAATTAATAATTCTTGTAGGACAAAGGGCATGAATCAGTAACAACATAAGACACACCCACCTTAGAGTCTTACAAGCCTGCCAGTTCATCAGCATTTTGTAATTGTTTTCCAGTTATTCCCTATACAGCTATTCACTTCCAGAACTTCACAGGAAGCAAAGAGCATGACCTGGGGCAATATTTAAATAAATTAAAACTTAGAAACTCTGAAATAGTACCATGTTCAAATATTGTTTTGGCCTCTTAACAATTGAGTGAGTTATTTACTTTTCTTTCCTCCAGTTTTTTCATCTAGAAAATGAAAGTTAAAAATTTGTATTTTGTAGGAAGGTTAGGTGAATTATTGAGTTTTTATCCACAGCGTATGGTCCACCTTTGTAAATGTTTCACCTGCAGTTGAAAGAATCTACATTCTGCAGCTGTTGAATGGAGTGTTCTGTAAATGGTCCTTAGGTCAGGTTAGATGATAGTGTTATTCAAGTTTTCTATATGCTTACTGATTTTATGTCTATTCATTTTATCAATTACTGAAAGCAGAGTGCTGATATCGCCACCTATAATTATAGATTAGTTGATTTCTACTTTCCATCAGTTTTTGCTTCATGTAGCTTGAAGCTCTTCCATTGAGCACATACACATTTAGGGATTTTTTGTGAATTATACCTTTCACTATTATGAAATGCCTTATTTTATCTCTAGAAATATTCTGTTTCTTGCAGTATACTATTTGTGATTGCCAGAGTGAGACCCTGCCTCTAAAAATAGCCAGGCATTGTGATGGGTACCTATAGTCCCAGCTACTCAGGAGGCTGAAGCAAGAGAATCACTGGAGCCCAAGTTTGAGGTTGCTGGGTGCCAACACCATGGCACTCTACCAAGGGTGACAAAGTGAGACTCTGTCTCAAATATATCTGCTCCAGCTTATGATATGAGTTTATTCTATTTAGCTTTTTCCATCATTTAATTTTAACCTGTACCTTTATATTTAAAGTGAGTTTCTGTAAGAATTGAATACTTGAGTCTCACATTTTTATACAAACTGACACATTCTAGCTTTTAAGTGAAGTTTTTATTCCTCTTTCATTAAAAGTAATTATGAATATATTTTGGTTAATGAAATCTATACTTATATGTCTCATTTGTTTTTTTTTTCTTATTTCTATTTTATTAAAAAGTATTCAAGACATTTTTACTATTTCACTTTATCCACTCTGTAGTTGTGTTAGTTGTAACTCTGTCTACATTTTAGCAGTTGTCCTGGGGTTTCCACTATGCATCCTTAATCTGTTACAATCTAGATTCAAATAATATTATTCTCCTTCATGAATCATCATTTAGGATATCTCTATCATGTATTTTATTTCATCATAATGTTAATGAAAAAACCAAAATATATAAAGTAATTTAAAGAGGTTTATTTGAACCTAGTACGTATGGCTGGCCTGGATCACATAGCCTCAAGAGGTCTAGAGTAAATGTGCTCACACTGGGTGGTTACAATTTATATGTTTATGGAGACAGAAATTACACATAAGATCCTAAGTCAGTATGTGGAGGGCTTACATTGTTTTGGACCCAAATGTTAGGACATCTCAAAGCAGAGGCTTATAGATCATATGTGGTTTTACAGATTCTTTGGTTTATAATTGGTCAATGATATGAAGTTTTGTCTAAAGGCTCAAAATGTTTGAAATGTTTTAAGATAGGTATGTCTGTTAATCAAAGACAAGCCATAAGACATTTACTGTAACTCAAGTGATCTGTTAAGTAAATTGATAGCCAGCAGGTGTAATATAAGTTTTGTGTTATATAGTCTTAGGCCTTTCACTTGCAACCAAGACTAGCTCTGAAATTAGTAGAGCTAATCTCAACCAAGCTCGTCTGACCCCACCATGAGACCTTGTCTGGTCTCATGGCCATCAACAAGCTTTAAGGTTTTTCTGAAGTACCCTTTGCCAGGAGGGTGTCCGGTCTGCTGGAGGGCTTAAGATTTTATTTTAGTTCACAATATTATATAAACCCTACAATACATTCTCATTATTTTTCTTTAAATAATTATCTCTTTTAAAGTCTTAAAAAAGAGCGAAAACTTATTTTTTATTTACCCATGTATTTTACCAATCCTGGCATTATTCCATCTATTGTGTAAACACAAATTTTTTTTGTTTGTTTAGGTTTTTTGCAGTTTTTGGCCGGGACTGGGTTTGAACCCACCACCTCTGGCATATGGGGCTGATGCCCTACTCTTTTGAGCCACAAGCGCTGCCCTAAACCCAAGTTTTTACCTGGAAATTTCTTTCAGCCTAAAGACTTCCCTGTAAATTTCTTTTGATTTTAGGAAAATGTCTTTATTTTGTCTTATTTTTGCTGTGCAATCTGTTTATCTGATATTTGTGTAGCCTTATCAGCTTGATTTTGATTAACATTAGTATCGTATATCTTTTTGCTTTTGTCTATTATGTTCTTGATATATCAAGTGGGTTATATCTTCTATTATATTCTTTACATATATAATAGGTTTCTTTTAAACAGTATGGACTTATATTTTCTATTATTTTTTATATGTAAAATGGGTTTCTTTTAAGCAGCATAGAATTAGATTAAAATTCAATCTCTCTTTTAATTGGCCAGTTTAAAACATTTATATTCAATGTAGTTAATGATATGGTTGGGTTAAACATGCTCTCATGACATTTAATTTCTATCTGTACCATGTATTTTTGTTTCTTTTTGTTACTACTTACGCCTTTGACTGGACTGCATACTTTATGATTCCGGTTTATCTCCTTTGTAATCTTATTACCTCTCTGTTGTGTTAATTTAGCAGTCAATTTAGGGTTTATGGTATACATATATAATTTATCACAACACTACCTGCAAGTGTTATTACATTATACATTACTTCATGAATAAAGTAGCAACCTTATAACAGTATACTTTCTGTACTTCTCTCTCCTCTACTTTGTTGCTATTATTGTGATACATTTTAATTCTTTATGTTATAAAGCCCATCATGTTTTGTTTTTACTTTCACTTTAACAATAGATCATGCTTTAATAAATTTAAATAATTTATTAATATTATTTACTAAATAATAAAAATAAAGGCTTTTAAAAATCTATTATATAGTTACAATCTCCTTTATTTGTTGGAGGCCAGATTTCCATCTTATATTGTTTTTTACTTTACCTTAAAAAAAACTTTTAAAAGTACAACCCTGCTATGATAAACTTTTTTAATCTTTGTGTTCATAAAAAATTACTTATTTTGCTTTGACTTTTGAAATATGTTTCTCTGGGTAAGGTATTCTAGATTGACAGATTTTTTTAAATAATTTTAAGATTATGTTCTTTGTCTTCGAGATTTCATTGTTTCCAACAACAACAATAATGACAAAAATCTGTTGTCCTTTTATTTGTTCTTCTATGTATGATGTCTACTTTTCTTTGGATTCTTTTAAGTGTTGTTTATTTTATTTGTTTTACAGTTTTGTTTTGATCACTAGTTTTAAGCAATTTATGATGAACTGGATGTAGCTTTATTTGTATTTTTTTTTCTTTTTTTATTGTTTGGGATTCATTGAGGGCACAAAGAATTAGGTTGCACTGATTGTATTTGTTAGGTAAAGTGTCTCTTATAATTGTAAGAGGTGTGCCGTACAGTGTGACCCCCATCCCTCTCCCTCCCGCCTCTACTTGCTCTCTCATTCCCTTACTCCTCACCTTGTATTAGACCATCTACTGCCTTCATATTAGAATTGAGTACATTGGGTACAATGTTTTTCTTATACTTGGGTTTCATTGTAATTTTTGGCTTTTGGATTTATAATTATCTTCTTATTTAGAAAATTTGGGCTATTATTTATAATTTTTCACCCTCCTATATCCTTTTCTTTAGATTCCAAGTACATGTATATTTGGTTTCTTGAACATTTTCCAGGTTCATCTATCTGTTATTTCTTCATCTTTATTCTTGGATAATTCTTGTTGCTATATCTTTAATCCTCTAATTTTTTTTCTGTAACATCTAGCCTGCCATTAATCTCATCAAGTATACATTTTTTTAAATCATAGACAATGTAGTTTTCAATTTCTAAACTTTGATCTCAGTCTTTTTGACTTTTTTTCTTGTTTTTATTGAACACATTTAATCTTTTCTCTAGAATAGTAGGCTTCTTTCTTATAAGCAATTTCACCTCTTCAGAAGACAGGTAGCAATGATTGGATACAGTTTTGTCACAATGTGAGTGGAGAATTACTGGCTTTTAATGGGTAGAATGCTGCTAACCATTGGTCTCTAGCAACAACAAAAATTTAAAAAAAAAAAACTTTTGTGGCAATTGACTAAAATATCAATAGCTTTGAAATTGAAAGGCCCTGCTCTAGCCTCTTGAATATAGTTAGGATGACTGTTTTAATGTCTTTTGCTAGTGCTACTATTATCTGTGTAGTAGATACAGTAGATTTTCAGTTAGTTTTGATTGAGGTTGAATTTTTTCCCCTTATCGTGAGTTGTATTGTTTTGCTTCTTCTCATAGCTAAAATTTTCTATTGGATGCTAGATTTTGTGGCTCTTTTTTTCTTTTTGATTGCTACATAGTTTTGTATCCTTAAAAATATTTGTGAGATTTGTTCTGGGATGGAGATAAATTACTTGGAAACATTTCAATTCTTACGGATTTTGCTTTTTACCTTTTCTAGGTAAAATCAGAGATGAATTTTTTCCTAGGTGTAATTCTTTCTACTCCTAAGGCATCCTAATTCTCTACCAATTCTTGGTGAATTGTGAAGTTTTCCATTCTGATTTGTTAAGAACTTAGCTTCTTCCTACTTCTCTTTCAACACAGGGACTCTTCCTTCCAGTCCTTTCAGATGGTCTTTCCTTGGCCTTACATATTCTTCTCATATGCATGTGCTATACTGGCAATCAACTGAACACTTAAACAGGAATCTCTGTGTACCTCTGAAGTTCTTTTTTTCTGTGCAGCTTTCTCCCCTTTGGTACCCTGTCTTGTAAACTCAAGCCACCTTATCTTCCCTGGACTCCCAGATCCATCTCCTTAACTGAGGGAGGCTCTGCCTAAACATCTCGACAGTGTTATCTGGTACCTTTCTCCAGGCCATAAGGTAGAAAAAGAAAAAGAAAAGGCCCATCTAGTTTGCTTCTCCTCTCTCAGAGATCATAATCCTTCATTGTCTAATGTTCAATGTCTTAAAAGTTGTTGTTTTATGTGGTTTTTTATTTTATTTTACTTGTTGTTTCAGGACGTTGTGAAAATTATATTGGGTGTCTTCTTTTAAATAGTGCTGTTGAGCTAGCAGTTCAGTGACCGGCAGAATAGCCTGGGCTTTTCCAGGCTTTGCTTTTCTTCCACAGCTTGTTTCCAGACTCTGTCAGGGCACAGCTTGGTCACCTCTACTCTAGGGCTTACTCAGCCCTCTGGTTAGAGCATGGCTCTTCCAATGGGTGTTTCACATGTCCAACTAGGCTTTGTCCCTCTATTTAGAACTTCCATATTTTCTAGCTCTGTGTGATATTTGGGAAATGTTTATCAAACTACTTCTTAGTAATTATTTTTCTCTGTCCTTACTGAGCATAATCCTATGTGTTCACAGCTTAGCGTTCAGTCAAAGCGGCAAGGAGGCTTCTTTCTAGAGCACTTTGCCCATACAGTACTTGCCCTATAAAATGTAGTCACCATGGTCTCATTGAATTCTGATTTCTCAGTCTTCATTTCACTGACACACTATGCTCTGCTGACTTCTAGCTTGTGTAGAATACAAGGAAGTGCCTGATTTAACCTCAGACAATTATAGGGATCAACTCTCTTCCCTTGTCTTTTTGGAGAGGAACACAGTCCCTTGATGCCTGTGGTCTAACATGAAAGCGACGTTTTCGTAGATTTTGTTCAGTTTTCTAGTTGTTCAGAGATTGTAGGGGGAATTCAGTCCCAGTTATTCTATGGTGGACTAAAAGTAAAATCTGGGCTGTTGGGAGAGCAAAATGTGTTTACTTATACAAAGTGCTTCCAGCAGTTCTTGGCACATAGTAAATAATCAGTAAATGTTAGGTTTTTAACTACATTTCTCCCTTCACTTGTGTTACTCTCTGTTTTGCTTTCTGAACTATGATTAGGCTCAGCTTTACTCAGCTCCATGAGTATATTAAGCTCTCTGCTAGCCGTTATGACATTTGGATATGGCAAGTCTTTTCACCTTCCCTGGTAAGCTCTTCCCAAACAAATAATACTATATACCCACCAGTTAACTCCAAATCATACTTCTCTTTTAAACTCACCTTAGTTATAATTTTTTCCGTGATGAGTTTTTTTACACTCCCCCATGGTCTAGTTCCTTTATACTATCTTATAGGAGTTCAGAATTTTCCTTTAAAGAGATCCTTATAGTTTAAATGATACATATGTATGTATATATCATACATGTCATATATCATGTACATGGTATATCATATATATTATATATCGACAAGGAAATTAAGATCTTATTGGGGTATTTTAAGGAGATTGGTAACTAATTGTAGAAGTAAAATCCCATATGAAATACGTTCAAATGTGGTAAGGGATTAGGTTAGTTTGAATTTATTTATTTCCTTTGGTTTATTTATTTTAACCTATTTCAAAGGGTTCTTACTTTTTGTTGCTTGTGATGGTGCTGTTTCCTGTTTCAGGAATAAAAGTAAACTTATAATATAGATAGATAGATAATTTATGTGTATTGAAATAGCACTTTACAAATTAATAAAGAGTCACAAGTTGAGAACTGTTGTAAGGACCTAAAATTTTGCAAAGGCACAGACACAGGTAAAAATAATAATAATAATAAGCAGCCACTGCCCCTTTGTTTGCATTCTTATAATTGCATACCATAGAACTGATTCCTCTGGTATTGCAACCCCTGGCCAAGAGCAGAGTCAGTAAGGAAGGCAATTTCTACACCCCTGTGGTTCTGCCCCAAACCCAGCCAATTAGCAGACCCAGATGCTTAGCCTTTTGCACACTAAACTATCTTAAAAAACGCTTTTTTGCAAATTTTGGGGGAGATATATTTGAGAAATTCCTCTAATCTCTTCACATGGTATCTGAGATATTAAACCTTTTCCCTGCTGTAAACAGCTCAGTCTCAAAGCATTGGCTTCCTGCTGAGCAGTAGGCAATGAAGCTAGTTGTGTGATAACAGTATGACAGATGAATCTCTCCCCCGGAATCAATACATGATGAGATTCTGCGTTTAATTACAAGAAATCTAAACTTTCATTACGTCAGAAATACTGCTTTTGTTCATCATTGTGTCCCATTGTCTGCCAAAGTCATAGCCTCAAAGAACATGCTCAAGGGGTGGGGCCTGTGGCTCAAGGAGTAGGGTGCTGGCCCCATATGCCAGAGGCGGCAGGTTCAAACCCAGCCCTGGCCAAAAGAAATAAAAAAAAAAAGCTGCAAGAAAAGAACACACTCAAGAAAAACTTGGTTAAAGGAATAATCTCATGGATACTTTTGAAGAAATACTTGGAGTTTATACTTTATCCTTAGAGTAAGGAAAAGAAGTAAAAACTACCATTGTATTTCATCTAAAAATAAAATTTAGTGAAGTAAAATAAGATGCAGTTTATGACATTACTTATTATTCCCTTCATTCTGTAAATAGGTTGAATTACTTATTACTTAAGTTCTGTAAATAGGTCTTGAATCTACTAAAGCAAAATGTTTTCTATAAGGAACATAATTCCATCATTTTCCCAAATGAAACAGGAAGCAGCACCACCACAAGCAACAAAAACTAAAAATCCTTTGAAATAGGTTAAAATAAATAAACTCCCATTGATCCAGCAAATGCCAAAGGAAATAAACAAATTCAAGCTAACCTAGTCCCTTACCACATTTGAACATATTTCATATGGGATTTTACTTTTAAAGTTAGTTACCAATCTTCCTAAATTACCCCAAGAAGATTTTAATTTCCTCAGCTGAATTGCAATCTCCTCCTCTTTACCTCAGGGTAAGAAGTTTTATGGAATAAATTTTAACTCCAACTAGAAAAAGTTCAACAAGAAAGTAAAACACAAAAAGACATTTTCAGACACTTAAAATTAATGCATTACAAAACTCAACCTCAAAACTTCAAGGGGTGGTTTGTACCTGCTAAGCTTGGAGAAAACCAGAAAGAATACCACTATTGTGCACCTTTACAACGGTATCAACAACACACGTCGGCGACAAAAACAAGCCAGGTACTCACAGATGCTTCCAGGGTAAGACTGAATGTAAGTAAATGCCAGACAAGAAGGACAAATGCCACATCAGCAGGTAGAAAAAATCCAGCTAACCTTTGTAATGAGTTCTAAAGTCTGTAGATAGACTATCGCACTTGCGGGATTTTCTCCATGGACGAGGTAAGCACAAGAGCCTGGGCCAGGGAAGGAAACCTGAGACCGTCTTCTTCTGGTGTAGGCACAGTGGCTGGTTATAGCAGCTACTGGGGGAGGAGATGGAGGCCTGCCCTGAGACCTCCCTCATCTCTCCAACAAAACAAAAAAAATCTTTAAGCTGCTGAGTCAAAGCTAGCAAACCCTTCATTCTTAAGGCACAGGTGAAGACCCAGTGCAACCAACTGGAGAGCTATCACAGTGGAATTTTCTTCCTCAGGAAAAGGATAAGAAATAGGCACAACGCTACAGTGTGTATCTTGCTCATTCCCATGATTTTTTGAGATGATATCTATCCCATGTCTTTTCTTTCCCACCTGCCCTACCCCCACCTCAAATGTCTTAAATCTTATGTCTTCAAAGAAGCAACCCAATATAGCAGCCACTGTTAATCAAAGGATATTCCCAAAAGGAATATTAACAGATCCCTTGTCTGTTGTATCTCTCAGGTGAAAACACCAGAAATACCAGGCTTCCAATCACAGGGAATTTCCTTCCTTCTTCATAGGCTGTATCTAAAACACTGGCTTTCTTTCTCCAGCTTATAAATGCTTCATATTAAGTTGAATGTTAAATTGGACCATAGGAGTAGATTAAAGTTGATTAAAATAGTCTGTTTTTAATTTCTCTGGCTAATTGATGAGCCATTTGAAACAAATTTCATGGAAATGAAAACCTTAAGTGCTAGTTGATGGTTTAAATTAAGTGAATTCAAAGCTTTTTTGAAAAAGTAAGTACAGTTTCACTAATTATAAAAAAAAATTATGATATCACTCAGTACGGATAAAGAGGTAGTAAAACAGACCTCATATAGACTGACAGTATTGCTTACTCACACAACCTCTATGAAAATCAGTTTGGAAGGATGTACGTGTATCAATAGTATTACAACATTCATATTCCTTAATCCAATAATTCAACTTCTAATAACATGTTATGAAAACAAATTAATAGTATAGAAAATACTTATGTATAAGGATATTAATTATAAATAGCTGAAAAATATATATATTCCACAGTAAAGGAATAAAATAGTCATGGCATATCTATATAATGGAATAATATGCAGCTGAGCATGGTGGCTCACACATGTAATCTCAGCCACCCAGGAAGCTGAAGTAAAAGGATTGCTTGAGGCAGGAGTTCAGTTCCAGACCAGGCTGGACAACATAGAGAGAACATGCCTTGCTAATAACTATAATATGCAGCCATTGGAATTATTTTTGAAGATTTTATAATGGCATGTTTTTAATAGTATAACACATATATGTGTGTGTGTGTATATATATATATATTTATGGGTGTGTATGTGTATGTTACATATATATATACATATACATATATATATACCCATATGTGCAATGGGTATATATATATTTTTTTCTCTCTCTCTCTTATCAGGAGAAAGAGAGAAAAAGAAAAAGATTGAAGAAGTGATTTTTTTCCTTCTATTTTTCTGTATTTTCTAACTTTTCTAAAATGAGCACGTTTTAGACAAGGTAATCTTACATTCAAGATTTTCTAGAAGAACTAGAGTTTTCCCCAGGGTAATTACTTATAGTATTTCAATTTGCTTGTGAAAATATCTTTGTTTAGTTAAAAAACTATATGGTTCACCTAAGTACAATTAAGAAAAAGTGTTTAAAAATAACTACAAGGCAGTATAAGATATGACTCTGTGTAACTGCACAGCGGTTTGAAGGATATACAAACATAGAGTTTGCTCTCATTTCTATCACACACAAACCTACTAGTATTTTTAATTACATAGAAAAGAATAAAGTTTATGATATTGATATAACTCGTGGATGACAGCACAACATGTGAATAAAACATATTCAAAGACTAAGAAGTATCTATAGTAACAGCAATTGATATAATTCTAAAGTTCAGATATGAGTTTTAAGTAAAAAAATTTTGAAAGATTATATGAATTTTTTATTATTTGAACTTTTATTTGGAGTAATAGCTTTATAATTCTAATAACAAGGATTATTAAACTTTTGCAAATATACTAAATGGAGACTACTACATTAAATACCTCTCCAAGGATAGTGAATTGATTTTGTTCCCCAAATTCCTCTGGCACTAACAGAAAAATCAAGTCATATAAACGAATATTTAAAAGATGCCTCAGAGGATAGTATTCCAATAAACAAATTTTAAGCACATAAAAAGAGAAAGACTTGCTATAAATCAATGCAACTTATAGCACATTTTCTCTCTGTTTTAACACATTTCTCTGTAAAGCACTGTATAAATGATCCCCCAAATTATATTTTTCTGGGTATCAAGCTTAGTCTAAGTGTTTAGTTCTAATCACCTTTACACTTTCCCCAATCGTATACTAACAAACCTCTACTATTTCCTGAGAAATTTTTAAAAATCAAATTTAAAGTATGCATTTGGTTGAAACAATGAGGGAAGAGTTACTTCAGCTAAAAGGTTTGTTCTTTAATAACGAGAGCATTGGATTGGACATGGAGTGGGTTGTCTTCGGGCAAGAAGAAAGACAGATGCTGAGTGTGACGATTGGCTGGAAGGTGAAGGGAACCAGGACACTCAGGAAGGGAGGTCAGCACAGCAAGATGAACCTGACTGCTCAGTAACAACACGCAGACAGAGAATTCTTGTTTCCCCTAATGAGATGTTATTTTTCCTAAAATGAAAGCCATAGAATACTTCGTGGAATGTACTACATTATTCTAACTCTAAATATTGCTTTTGAATCTGAAAAATAAAGATAGAGCTATGGAATGGAAAAATGATAACCAAAAGCATTGCTTATTGGGAAAGGAAAATAAGGTCTTAAAGATTTTAGATGATGCCTGTTTCCTACAGGCCAGAAAAATGTGACCCACAACAGTAACAGTGACACAAGCATTAGGAGAAGTCCAGAGGCATATGTAGAACAAGGTGAGAGATGATGGACAAGATGAGACTGACAGCCACATCTGTAGGTGTTAGAGAATATCTGAAGTGTCATATTCTATTTTGCAATCCAAGGACTGTGAGGCACAGTTAAAAACAAAATAAAAACCGGAAAACATTCAAAATAAATAACAGCAATAACAACAGGAACCAAACCAAGCAAATCTCCATATTTCTTCCCCCAAGCAAATTGCAATTTAATCAAGGAAGAGTCACCTTAAAGCGAAGGTTTAAGCCATGTGAGAGAAAGGAAAATCCATTTAGTAAGTGAAAGGGAAAAGGGACCGGACGGGCTACGTGACTCTTTGGGGCTTATTTTTGAAATTTGAATTTTTGCAAAAACAGTTCTTTTTTCAGTATAAGAAGCCCAGTCTCCATAACCTGGGAGATGTTTTCAAATGCTATGTTTTGAAAGGAAGTAGATGATTTTGTAACCAGACCAGAAAGAGAAACTAGAATTTATCGTGAATTCTTTTGCCAGCTTAAATTTTCCTGAGAGGTGAAGGGTACAGCCAGGAGGATCTTTTGAAATACTGGGGTAAAACGGCCCATTTTCCCCATGAACTATATTTATGGAGAGGGATGAAAAAATCACTCTGGGAGGAAAGAATATGTTTGAAACTCAAAGTTATGAGCCATTCCCCAATCAATTCTTTAGGCCATGGTAAATTCTCAGCTACCAATCTACAAGATCCCCCTGTCTTCTTTCTTTTTATAACAGAGACCAGATATGGGAGGAAGGGGATTTTCATGGAAGCATAAAATTAGTGAACTTAGTGCTGAGACGAGAGAACTCCGCTCAGAAGCCTTATTTGCCTAGAAATATCAGCATGGATTGATTGAAGAAAACAAAAAGTTTCTGTCAGCATGCTGGACCTGGTTAACTTAGAAAGGTAGAAGGTGAGCAAATGAGCAAAAATACTCTTTGCTGGGCACAATGTTTTCCTACAGGGAAGGGTAATGGCAGAGCATATTTGAAAATATTATACTGGTGTGTTTGTTATGCTGTCCCTTAGAGATTAGGTTCTCACACTGTCTGCAATCACAGCCCCTGGAAGGAGGAGTGGGTGAAACTTCCTTGGAAAGGAGGAGGATATGACAAGGGATATCTCAGCCACACTGAAAGAGAAGTGTGGAGCTCACCTCCAGTGTCCTGGTGGGTTTGCCAGAGTAGAGGAGCAGGGAGAAGGAAGGGTGAGAGACTTTACAGAGGCTGAAGAGGACCAAAATCCATAGTTCCACTTCCACTTGTGATTCTAGCAAGGGTTATATATTGCAGGATGTCTTAGACACTGTCTCAGCCCCAGCAGAAAATAATAAGGGTAAGGGGATACTTTTAGGCCAAAAGAAAAACCCTGAATTTTTGCTTGTTTTTAATTGCATAGGAATGAATTTACCAAAATGTACAAAAATAAATGTTTTCCAACTCTTAGGTGGGTGGGAACAAATGAAAAAAGTTAAATAAGTTATGAAAAGAAAAATGGTACAATTTTACTGCTTAGCTGAATGTAACATATAAATTGGCAGAATGCTTATTGCAGCTAAATTCATAATCGCCAAGTCATGGAAGCAACCCAAATGCCCATCAACCCATGAATACATTGACAAACTGTATAGATATATACCATGGAATACTCTTCAGCCATAAAAAGATGGAGATTTTACATGTTTTACATTTAACTGGATGGAGTTGAAACATATTCTTCTTAGTAAAGTATCATAAGAATAGAAAAATAAATATCCAATGTACTTTATACTAATATGAAACCAACATATAAACAATTACATGTTCCTATGAACAATAAAACACAAATATAGTCTAGTACGGGGTAAAGGGAGATGGGGGGGAGGACGATATGCAGAAGGAGGGAGGGCATGTGGGGACATCTCACCTAATGTGCACATTGTGAGGGTATATAACATAACCCCTGGGTGAGGGGCCAGGAACTTTACCCTGGAAAGTGAGAACAATGTAATCCTAAAAATTGTACCCTCATATTAATTTAAAGTTAAAAAGTACGTATGTGAAGTGGAAAAAGAAATAAATTAGAAACAACAATGAAAAAATAAATCAGCAGATTATCACTAAAGGATCACTGATGTGCTGCCCATTAGGTGGGTCTGGCAGTTGTAGTTTCCTTGAGGTCCCGATCCTCTTTTAAAGATGTGTCTAGAGTGGTTCCCAACCTTCCTAATGCTGCAATCTATTTTCATTGTTACAAAGGGGTCGCGACCCACAGGTTGAGAATCGCTGCCTTGGAAAATCGTTAGAGGCCCTATTCATTATAGTAATAAAACCACAATGTAAAAATTGCTGCTTCTCTTCTTCCTTGTATCACCCCTTTATAAGAGGATAATGAAGTGACAACATTACCTGGAAGCTTATAGTTCAGCTGCCTTCCAGAAGTTTTTATCTCATCAATATTATTTACAACTTTACAGTTTTTCTATAGTTTTAAAAGCAATACTCATCAAAAATACCCAGAACAAAAAGTAGTGGGCTCTTATGAGTACCACCTTTGCTTCTAGCCAAAAACATATAACCAGGCAAAATTACAATGAGCTTAAAATTTGTCATCAGCTCCTCCTTTAATGGTTTAAACCATTAAACCATAGCCTCTTTATTTAATATTTCCTCTTTGTAATTTTCTCCCAAGTCATACCCATTCAATCCTCTTCCCCATGTTTTAATTTACAACATCTCACTGTATTTTCTTATCCAATTGTAAAGAAATGTGAGGAAGTTGTATTAGCCTTCTATTGCTGCCATAACATGGTACAATAGCTTCAAAGCAACAAATTTATTTTCTGATGATTCTGTAGTTCAGAGTCCAACTGGGGTCTCACTGGGCTCAAATCAAGGAATCAGCAGGGCTGTGCTCCTTTAGTAGTTTCTAGGGGAAATTTATTTCCTTGCTCAGTTTGAGTTGATGGCAGAATCCAGTTCTTTACTGTGGAACTGCAGTCCTCACTTCCTTACCGTGTATCAGCATTGGGCTGTTCCCAGCTCCTTAGAGGCATCTGCATTCTTTGGTTGTCATCCCTTCCTTCATTTCAAGGCCAGCAGTAATGGGTAGAGTCCTTCTCACACTTCAAATCATCTCTCTGTTCTCTTCTCTGAATAGCTGGAGTAAGTTCTCTGTCTCTCAGGGCTCTTGTGACTAAATTAGGCTCATGAGAACAATTTAGAATAATTTCCCTATCTCAAGGTCTGTAACCTTAACCTTGCAAAATCCTTTTGGCAGGTATAGTAACATTTTCACAAATTCTGAGGGTTAGACAATGGATATCTTTGGAGAGCCATTATTCTGTCTGCTACAGGCAGACTGTGGAATGTTGGTGCTTCTTTTTTCTTATCAGTTAAATAAAGGGACTCATTAAGAAAACCTTGCATCTCAGTTCAGACTTGCTGCTTTCATAATATAATGATGATGATAACTTATCTTCAGACTGACATTTACATTTTTTGTTTCTCTTCCCTTAAAAGCATATTTCGAGACTTTTCAATATGTCAATAAGTTAATCTGATAAGCAAGCTCACACATGCATCTTTGTAAAATAAACCAAGAACATAATTTCCAAAGAAGCTGATTATTTGCATTTCTCATTTAAATAATCCTGAATTTTTCATCCCATATGTTAATGATTCAGAGGTTAGTGATGGTTTCTTGGATAGCATCAGGACTGGGCTCCCTCAAGTTTAGACCCTGTAACTTATATATACAGAAGCACCCCAACATGCAGAATCATAATGGTTTATCATGATATGAATGCCAGGATACACCATTTCTATCTTGTAGCAGAAATGCAGAGTTGATATTTATAACTGTTGGAAATACTGGAGGAAGTCAACCTTCAGCTATCAGCCCTTTCAGGGACTGCCTGACTACCATACCCAAAATGGAAAATATTTTGGTGCAAGTAACATCTAGTGATCAGTCTGTGGTATGAAAGCTAATCTCCCTTGCCCCAACTCAGAACAACTCTGAAATGCCATTCTAACTCCCAAACTCCTCAGAATGTCACTTGTGGTCCTTTGAGATTACATCACAGCTCTATCCCTCATCTCATTCTGGTTTCGTTTTCTGTCTTCTTCAATGTAGATCCCAAGTATGCTCTGTTATAAGCTCCCCACATGCTAAACTATCTCAGAGATTACTTGGGGATAGGAAAATACAACACTAAGTAAAGCTTAGAGCTTTAATAGAATGAAAGAAGACTATGATGATTATTACTGAGAAGCATACAAATTGATGTAAATTAATGTTATCTAAGTATTAAGATATGAGTTTTGAAAAAGATGAGGAATTACAAATCTCAATTTGTATGATATATAATCATACTATAAAGCAAAACCACCTTTGTGATAATATATAAAGCATAAACAATGAAATAATTAGTTGCAAAGATTCGTCCTAACACATCCTGTTCATAACCTAGCAGAGATACATCAGTGTCTTCCTTAGTGCTTAGTTCTATTGTTAAAGGTTATTTTATAAACAAAAACTCATTAATTTCCAATTAGTATTAATTATTACTTAGAAATATATCAGTCCAATATGCCCTGTTTTATTTATTGGATAAAATAAAACAAGATAGACATTCAGTAGAAATAATTCCAATCTTTTAACTTGCTAAAGAGTTACTAACATTTTTCTACTTTGCTGCAGAGAGAAGTCATGATCCAAATTGTGTATCCACAGGAACAACCTGAGAGAAGCCTATGACATTATCATAAGAAAGAAGAGGTAAGAAGCAATGCAAAAATCCAGGACCTCTTTGCATTGAGCGGTATTAAAGAAATGAAGTAGAGACTCAAGAAGAAATGGGTGTGGAAGGCATTTAGAGGAAGAAACAAGAGGTCTTACCAACTGAATGTAGGAGATAAACTAAAGAGTTGAACATAACTTTCATTTTTATCATTTATGCTTGTTTTGATTGGGTACGTTTGCCTAAGCAGCAGAAATAGAGAAGTATGGAAAAGTAAGGAAAAAGCTATTAGGAATAAAAATTAATGTGTTTTATTTCAGAATATGTCAAGTTATGGATTTAAACAAAACCAGGAGTAAAACATGAAAGCCATTCAACTGTTTAAACTACATTGTACTTAATATATTTTATAGCACAGTACGGATTTAAATCTGAGAGAAATAAACAAATTTAAACAATACACATGATTTAAATCAGGCGTCCTCAAACTACGGCCCACGGGCCACATGCGGCCCACCTAGGACATTTATCTGGCCCACTGGGTGTTTTTATTGCTGCTGCCTGTCCTGCTTAGCAGCCAACTCGTCCTGGGGTCGCAGTCTGGACCTCCAACGGTCTGAGGGCCAGTGAAATGGCCCCCTGTGTATAAAAAGTTTGAGGACCCCTGATTTAAACGGAGAGGGTTTGTTTTTGAAATTGATTATTCTGTCAAATCTATCAGAAAGAAAAAATATTAATTTGTTCTAATGTTTTATTCAACACAACTATTACAACTAAATATAACACTACTATCTTCTCTTAACTATCCTCACAGACAAAAAAAGAAACTGTAATTAATTCTTTTTTTTTAACTGTAATTAATTCAAAACAGTAGATATTGCAAAGGAACAGCTAATCAAGTTACATATATTATAGTTTGGATTTATTATTATTGGATATAATTGCTGTTTGCAGATTAAATTGCATGTCAAACAGAAACCAGAAGTCAATAGTGAGGAATTTACTAAGGGGAAGCTAATGAACCAGACTGATGTTACTCAAGTTTTTCTCCTGGCCTTTAGGCCCTGGGACACAACTAACTGAATCTGAACTTGCACTCCCTTTCCAGTGCAGAGGGGCAGACGTCCTCACAGGCAGACGGGCATTAGAGCACCTGCAATATTGATATTTGTTGTTACATAACTATTGGCTGGATTATAAGTTCACCTTTTCACGTTTTACAAATAAAACATGCCCAAGTCAAAGCATTAATTTAAAAAAATTGAAGGAAAAAAGTTTAACCATTGTAATTACAAAAATTTTTAAGGAATTTTAGTGAACTACCTGAATGCTGCTGCTGTAGCTTGAATTTGTGTTTCTCCCCAAAATTCACTTGTTGAAACTTAAATCCCCAAGGTATTGATGTTAAGAAGTACAGCCATCTGGGGAGTGATTAAGTCATGAGGGGTCTGTCCTCCAGAATAGGATTAATGCCCTCATAAAAGGGCTGAAGGGAATGAGACAGGTCCTTTGGCCCTGCTGCTTTTCATGTGAGCATGTGAGGACACAGTGTGCACCCCTTCTGCTGGGTGAGGATAGATGAAGGCACCCTCAACAGACACTGAACCCCTTTGTGCTTGCGATCTTGAACTTCACAGCTTCCAGAGCCATGAAAAATAAACTTATTTATAAATTACCCAGTCTAAGGTACTTTGTTATAGATGCCTAAATGGGCTAAGACATATGCTAATTACAGATGAGATTTATTATTTTACTCCAACAGGCTTGAATGACATATAATAGGAAAATGCATTATTAAAACTACTATATGCATTCAAAAGTAACAGTACTATACCATATTCTCCTAACATTTTATAGTTATTTAGAAATTTTTTTTTTACTTATTTCTTAAATACATTTATTTTAGTTTAAAACATCCATTTTAAGTGGAAGTGCTTGTACTTATGCAGAGTAAATATTACATTCAGTTTAGTTAAAAGTATCTGTTGCTTTTTACTTCTTTATGGTTAACTAGTTCTTCTCTCCCTCTTTTTTTCAATGCCCTCTACTAGAATAGGTACAAAGTTATTTAGATGTGTGCATAGACACAAAACCACACTCCCTGTATTCAGGGGGATGTGGAAACATTAGGCAGACTGCAGCAATAGCCCTGAGTTTATTCTATCCATAGAACTGTTCTTTAAACCAATAGTTTAAAGGAAAGGAAAAGCCAAGTTCAATCTTTCAGTCACTTACAATTGATCTCTTTCTCTTTTTCCTATCTACAAACGCTCAAAATTTGTATTAAAATGATTTTCATAAAAATTAAAATTCATAAAGAAGACAACTTTAAGGATTTAGACATTTTCAATATGTCAGTAAGCAAGTTTTATTTGATTATTCCGTCTGCATCTTTTTTTCCATAAATGAGAGTAAAAATCTCAAAGACTAATAAAATTTGCCCAGGTACTCTCCAGATGTTGTGTGAACATTCCCATCCTTCCCGTTTTAGATTGCGAATAATTAAGGTAAGAGATTAGTTTATGAGCTACATATAAAATTCTATAAAGGAAATTAATTATCGCTAACTAATTTTGTAATGCTACTTTACTGTATTATGTTTGTGTTCAAATCTTAAAGTGTCAATGGATAGCCTTTTTCAATATGTAATTTCTTACATTCTTCCCCTGGATTCCCATTATTTATATATTACCTGACTGAAGGAATAGGTTCTCATATAAATTTGCTGGTATCATTTTAAAAACATTTTATTACTTTTTCCATTTTAATGCACGTATTCATGGATCACAAGTACAAATTTCACTACACTAATATATCACAGTGCATTATTTAGAGCCTTCTGTGAATCCATCACTACAGCAAGCCTCATTGTATTCACTACTAACATCCCATCATCTGCCTCTTTTCCGCACCTCACATCCCTTGGAGTCTCTAGTGTCCAGTGTTCCACATTCTGCATCAATTTGAACACATTATTATTTATCTCCCGAGTATAAGCCAGAAGATGAAGTATTTGTCTTTCTGTGTCTGAGTTGTTTCATTTAAGAAAATGGCCTCCAATTCCATCTGTGTTGCTGCAAAAGACATGATTTCATTCTTTTTTTATGGCTGAATAGTATTCCAGTGTGTGTGTGTGTGTGTGTGTGTGTGTGTGTGTGTGTGTGTCACATTTTCTTTATTCACTCTTCTAGTAATGAACACTTAGGTTGACTTCAAATATTTTTTTTCAGATTTTTGTTTTTATTATATATATCTAGCGTAAAATGAGCCCCTTTAGTCTATAAAAAATTTATTTACATGATAAGTATCTTTTCTCTTTTTTCTTCTGTGTACTCAATCCTCTTTTTCTGGTATTACCCTGAACATTTTGACCCTCCAGAATCTCAATGCTCTGCCCTTCCCTGCCTTCACCCCTCAGTTACTTCTTTTTTTCAATGTCCTTAAATTTATCGTCTATTGTTTCTATTCTTTAGAATACATCATCTCTTTAAATGCCAGATGAAATTAAATTCAGAAAGAATGCCCATCATGGACAGAGCTTCCATAACAAATTAATTGCCACACTTGCTGTGTGTCTATCACCTTTCCCTAACTTCTAGCACTGTTGCTTGTTTTGCCCCATTGCCAGTTCTCCTATTGGTCATTGTAATAGGAAAATAGAAGGTAAGGGAGAGTCGGACTCATGATTTAGTCATCATGACCTTGACATCTAACTCTCATAATTTCTAGATGCTGTTTCTGGGTACTTGCTTCCCAAAGGCAGAAAGGAAGAGAATTAATTCCATGTGGATATGAAAGCTGATGAGGAAATAACAAAACCTGGAACAGACTTGAATTAAGTCCCTACTCCAAGGAACCTGTTGTGAATAGTACTGTGATGAACACACACGTGCAGATATCTATCTTATGTACTGATTTCTTTCCTTTGAGTAGATACCCAATAGTAGGGGATTACAGGAACCTATGGTCATTTTATTCTTCATTTTTAAAGAAATCTCTGTAATGTTTTTGCTGGAGAAATTCAATAGAGTTACATTTTAAATGCTGAAGATTTCTCTGGAATTGAAGTAGTAGATCTTGATTAGACCTATGCAGACACTGTCTGTGCAGACACTTCTAATGTCCAATATCTATTTTTCTTATCTGTATGACTGACAGCTAGATTACCCTTTCTTGGCCCTTGCATCAAAGTAGTGCCATACGACCATATCTTACCAAAAGATTGTGAGTAGAAATGACATATGTCCTTCCTATCTGATGCAGTTAAGAGCCAGTGTGCTTTCTATGTGCTCTCTTTCTCTCTCTCTCTATTTTCCATTTACCAGCTAACGAGAGAGAAATGTTAGAGTCACAGAAGAGGATAATCTATAGGCTGAAAGGAGCCCAAGTTTCTAGATTCCGTATAATGCAAAATCCCTCTCCCCATGCTATTTTCCTGTTCATTACTGCTATTAGCAAGAAATATATTTTCATTATTATGCCTTGATATTTTGACATTTTTTAACAACAGTTAGAAAATTTAACATAATATAAGCATGAGCTCAGCTAGAACATAAAATGAGAAAGATTCAGTAGCATGTAACATTATGTTACATTAAAATGAATGAATTTAGCAACATAATTTTAAATACATATGTGCTTGATTCAAACACTATTACTGGCTCTTGTTATGCTATTTACCATTTTTCATCATGCAGATTAGGGCTTTTTATTTGCTTTAAATTTTCCCGATATGTGCATCTTTATACTACTATTGCTAAAGTATAAATCAAAAACAAAGGACTTGGAACAGTAAAGAAGAAAAAGTTCTCATAGGTTGGAATGTGAATACTACCAACATTTTCCCACTCATTGAATTGAATTAAAATTTTCCAAATGAAAAGAGAAAGATGCTGTGACATTTTCAGACTGCAATCATGCCAAGATATATAAGGGACCTACTTTCTTTTTATCCCTAAGTTTACCCCCAATTACTGATGTGTTGACATTTCTGAAAGTAAATAACAAAGTCAAATTAACATTTAACAATTTTCTTAAATAAATAAAGACATGTTGGTTTTTAATAAAATGTTTCATCCTATAAAGTTTTAAAATTAAAGATAAATTTTTAAATTAAAAATTCACATTGATACTTTGCATGATTACATTGACTATATAGAAGTTATAAGTCTTCCCCAGCGAGCAGCACTTGTGGCTCAAAGGAGTAGGGCACTGGCCCCATATACCAGAGGTGGCAGGTTCAAACCTGGCCCTGGCCAAATACTTCAGAAAAAAAAAAAAAAGTCTTTCCCAGTTACTCTGTCATTCCCTAACATTTCTAAACTAATTATTAATATTATATGCAATCAGGTATGTTCTTGTGTATTTCATATGTGACCCACATATATGGATTACTTCTTCAATTAGACCTCAAACTACCCAGAATCTAATACCTGGTATTACCCACAGCACCTAGAAAGATACTGAACAAATAATAAGTGCAAAATCAACATATGCTTGTTCTTTCTGAGGAATAGATGACTTTAAGAATTGATTCTCAATGCCTGGGATTGGCTGCCACTGTGCTTGAGTAAGCAAACATAGCAATGAAACTAAGGGTACAATCTTTCTATGACCTCTTCAGCAAAAGGTAGAACCAACACAGTAGAATGCCACTTTTATAAGGAAAATAATTGGCCAGTATTGGCTAGTTTTAAGTTTAGATATAGCCCAATTAACAAAATAATTTGCACATAGCATCAAGGATAGAATTAGGAGAATTATTTTCTTGATTGTGTACCTTTAACCTTTTAAAATATTGAATTTATCCATAAAAATTTAGACTGTATTAATGTAAGATCAAATGTTTAAAAATTCTCATTTTGACATGAATATGGACATGTCATATATGAACCATCATACCCACTTTGAAATGTTATAAATACTTTAAAACCTTTCTCCACCAATCCATGCCTTTTTTCTCACTAGAAAAAAATATCATTAGCAAGAATCATGTCATTCGGTGGTATCTCAGCTGTCACTCTTTTTAATTCTCACCATCTTTTTGCTAAGTCTTCAAATTTCCAGGTTGAAAAGTTCATTAAACCATGGAAACTACAAGGTTACAATAGAATATATTGATCATTGACAATCTGAGAATTTACCACTGAGAATAAAAAATTAATATTGCCACCCTCAAGAGAAACTGAAGTATCATTCATAATATAATTTAACTAGTTCTCTTAATCTTGTATTTTCACTAACAAGCATGTCTTTTAGATTTACACAATTATGTAAATAAAAATAAACTGTGTTTAAAAAGCTAATAAATATTGAAAATAAATTTCTAGTTGAAAAACATGAGTTCATATTTTTCAAGGCATGCTTGCATAATTTTCTGATATATCATATAAATCCCCAATAATGAACTCTGAGCAGTACATAAATATTTGTTGAGTGTTGGTACTGTAAGGAGTAGGAGATGAATGCTTAAAGGGCATGAAGTTTATAGCTATTCACTTGGCAAGAGACCAAGTTTGTCTCTACAGCTTTTTAAAGACTTGTATATTCATCGGTTTTTAAAAATAATAAATGTATTCAAATCCAATTAACCTCCTAGGCCCTGTGGATGATGGTTCCATATACAATATCTTTTTCAGGAATTCCCAATGAATAGGCCATGGCACGCTAGTAAGCCATGATGAAGAAGTTACAGGATTGCTGCCTAAACTATCAGTCACTTGCCTCATGGTGTACCCATAGGGGGGTTGGTGTAGGAAGAGTCCACAAGCCCACTCTGCCTATTTCTGCTTAAGTAGTGTCATCTTGGGTTCCTGAAGTACCAGCTATTTGTGGTATTTATGGGAAGAGCCCTAAAAACCACACTGTTGGTGAGGAATCACTGTCTGTCACTGCTCTGTTGCCGTGGCTGAAATAAACAGAGTCGATGAGATGCTCTGCACTTGGGCATATTCTCCAACATTTACAATAACACAAACCATACTCCATGGATAGGAGTTCTGTGGAGCTGCCAGAGAGTTGTATACCATAAGTCTAACTAGCTTAAAGTCTTTATTCAGAAATACACATAGCCTCATTGCAGCATCAACTTAAATGTCTCTTGATGGATGAGAGGATAAAGACAATGTGGAATGTTCACACAATGGAGTTTTATTCAGCCATAAAACAGAAAGAAATCCTGGCATTTGTGACAACATGGATAAACCTGGAGGATGGTATTCTAATTAAAATAAGACAGACAAAGAAAGATAAATACTACATGATCCCTCTTACATGAGGAATCTAAAATTCTTAAACTCATGGAAGCAGAGAATAGAATGGTGATTTCTAGGGCAGGTGTGGTGGCTCACAACTATAATCCCAGCACTTGGGAGGCTGAGGTGGGTGGATTGCCTGAGCTCACGAGTTCAAGACCAGCCCGAGCCAGTGTGAAAACCCCATCGCTAAAAAACAGCCAGGTGTTGTAGCAGGCACCTGTAGTCCCAGCAATTTAAGAGGCTGAGGCAAGAGGATTGCTTGAGCCCAAGAGTTTGAGGTTGCTGTGAGCTAAGATACCGGAGCACTCTACAGAGGATGACCACATGAGACTTTCTCAAAAAAAAAAAAAAAAAAGGAGCAAGACTCCTGTCTCCAAAAATAGCTGGCCATGTAGGCACCTGTAGTCCCAGGTACTTGGGTATTTAAGGCAAGATAACCACTTGAGCCCAAGAATTTGAGGTTGTTGTGAGCTATGATGCCAAGGCACTCTACCAAGGGTGACAAAGTGAAACTCTGTTTCAAAAAAAAAGGAATGGTGATTTCAGGGGTTGGGCCAAGGAAGAAGGAGAGGTATTAGTCAAAGGGTACAAAGCTTCAATTGTGCGAGATGAATAAGCCCTAGATATCTACTGTGTAGCATAGTGCCGTGATTAACAGAACTTTATTGCATATGTGAAAATTTGCTAAGAGGGTACCTCTTCTGTGAAGTTTTCTTATCATCATCATCATCAACAACACCATCATCATAAAGAAAGAGGATGAAAGGAAACTTCTGTAGGCAATGGATAAGTTTATGACATTGACTATGGTGATAATGTCATAAGTGAATACTCTCCAAATTCATAAAATTGCATATATTAAATATGCACAGCTTCTTGTATATTAATCATAATCAAGTAAACTGTTTTTTTTTAAGAAATACCCACAAACATTTCATAAAAGCAAGTTTAACTTATTTTAGGTTGGGTGAATATTTTAATAATATTTTTGGTTTTCTTTGTCATAGTTATATTACCTACAATTTTTTTTTCACTGTGATCTAAATAGATATACCCAAACCCTTCCATGTCATACAGATGTATTGATCCATGTATGACAGGTATGGAAAATATTAGAAAGTTTGTAACCATTCAAATTATCCAAAAACAAACACATATATTAATTTCTGTTAACATTTACATACAAAGATGGGAATTGCATAGAATAAGCAGGAAAATTTAGATTCATAGTTCAGGAGTTAATAATTATTTTAAAGTTTGAATGACTTAGTGATCATTTATCAGAACATGTAGTTAGATAGGACTTCAAAGTCATATGCATACAATATTATTAAATGTCTGAAACAATTCTATGATGAAGGCATTATCACCTTCATCTTACAGATATGTACACTAAGTAATTTCTCAAGGTCACAAAGCCAATAAATAGTGAACCTGAAATCTAAACTATAGTATTTGTTAAAACTTTGTATTCTTTCCAAATTTTAGTTATATTAACCTAATTTTCTACTTAATTATTATGAATAGCAGCATAAATTCCCATTATGAATCAGATAATAAAGAGGATATTAACAAACATCAATAATCCCTACCATAAGATTTATTTGTTTTGCAGTTGTTTCCTTTCTATATGATCAATAACTGTCAAATTAATCTTCCTACAAATATGATCTCTCTTATATTGCCAACTTCTAGGGATAACAAATGGTAGGTGAGAAGGGTGAACTGAAGTGATTGGAAATCTGTACATCAACTTAAGTTTGGTCGCCCAGATAAATCCAGGAATTAAATTGAGGCAATGTCTATTACTTCTAGTGGAAAATTTAATGTTTTAAAATTCGTGAAAACCTTACTCTTTGATAAATGTGGATTATAACTATACTTTGTTGACATTTATAGACTATTTGTGGAAAAGTGTTTTATATCACTGGTTAAGTTTCACCACTGCAAATGTTATCTATTCTTAAAAGCTCTCATTGATAACAAGTTATGACCACAGTTGACCTGGGTCTTCTCATTCCTTTCTTATGATAGTTTTAGTAATCATTTTTCATTCTTATTGGATCACATAAAACATAAATCTCAATCATCAAATTATTAATATTTATCTACAATATGTTCCTTTAGAGCCAGAAGATAAATTAGAAAGAATATCAGACTACCATTATCTCCAGAAGAGAATTCACTTGCCCAAAGTCACATAGTAAGTTAGTGGCAGACTTGTTTAATGTCACCTCTCTTAATATCATATCATTGCTCTTCCTGTCACTAGAGTGAAAATAGCTTCACTTGTCTGTGAACTAGACAGTAAGGTTTACTGAACACTTAATGGGAGTGAGCATTAGACTAACATTCTTTCTTCTTTCATAACAAGGTTTTTGAAATAGAGCCTCCTCCACTGAACCTTTCTTGATTGAACAGAAATGAATACAAATTGCTTTGCTCTACTTCTAATTCCAGAGGGCATCTTGTACTTTCACAGTGTGAGAAGTAATGAGCAGCTATACTAAGGCTTTGAATAATCTTTAGGGCCTAATAGTATGACTAGTGACTTCTCTGAGTATAATTTCTGGGAAGAATTCAAGGTATTTTAGGAGCAAAAATTTCAGTATTATGCTCTATCTACTACCAAACATAAATACATGTTTATTATCTGATTATTTTTAGGGCAAATTTCCCATAAGGGAACACTAGGAAACATTTCTGTTCTCTTCTGTGAAACAACTTAACCCAAATTGGTCATGAAAGGCAATCCCACCATTTTGTACAATAGAGAACTCATGTGAATATCAGTAATCATCAATCAAAGACTCTAATTTTAAAAATAAAGAAAATGATTTCTCAGAGAGGTTAATGGTTTGTACAAGAGGCTTGGGTTAAGAGTAGAGCTGGATTTAGACCCTGAGTTCCTAACTCCTAGCTTAGGAGTCTTTTTAGTACAATGTATGCTTCCTAATACATATGATGTTGTTTTATATATGCAAAACAAAAGAGCATATAAAAATGCATGTGACTTCATATTTCTATTTACTCTGTTAATTAATTTAGCAATGCCTATTGTTCATCAAGGTCATGGGTCATTTAGAATGCAGCCTTTGAGGTGGAATCTCATAGGTTTGAATACCTCTTCTGCAGTCCATACATACTATGACATGTAGAGAAAGATTAAAAAATAAAACACAGCTAGAGACAAGTACTTCCATTTGTTGCTGTATAAGTCAGATAAGTACTATTTCTATATACAGTTTGTAAAAAGATATATAGATACATTTCAGCCTTAAGATTTAAGTCATGTATGCACATATTGAATGCAAGACATTATTTATTATAATTTACATCATTACTTTATATAATAATGAAGAAGATAAAAGAAATAACTCTAATATAGTAATAACATAATGCTAAGATGCAACAGTAGACCTAGTGACATATTAATATTTCAGCTATACTACAATACAATGCGAAGAAATATGTCCTACAATTTAGGAAACATGCTATATCCTTTACTATTTATATGTGAAGAAAGATAAAGAAGGGAAGAGAATGCTACATACCAAGTTCACTGACTTCATGTACATATTCTCATTCAATCCCCATGCTGTCCTTTGAGTTAGATGTTCTTTTTATTCCATTTCATAAATATAGGAGGTGAGATTTATGACATAAAGTTATTTTCCAAAATCACATTCTTTCAATAAGACTAATAAGTATATGTTGCTATTCATTTGGTAAGTGATCACAGTTCCACAAAATGACCTGTGGCATGTCTAACCTTTTGGTTTCTCTGTACTACATTGGAAGAAGAAGAGTTGTCTTGGGCCACACATTAAATCCACAAACACTAATGAAAGCTGATGAGCAAAAAAACCAAAAAACAAAGGTCTGTACATAATGTTTATGATATTGTCACCACACATAAGCAAAAATGTCCTTATATAGTCTCAAGTCACCCGTGGGTTGCGGGTTGAACACCCCTGTCACCTAAATCAAGCATTGCTCTCAGGTGTATAACATCTATCATGGAAACTCATTGTGCACACATGAAACAAGAAACAATTTCATATCTTAAAATAACCTACTCCAAGGTTGTGTATCGAGATAGTTTTGCCTACTTCCCTTTTATAACAAAAATAAAGCTGTACATATATTTTGTGTAAGTAACCCAAGCAAAAAATTTGAGAAAAACATTTGTTTCAATGTACTTAAAATCAAAGCAAGCCCAATTGCATATATTCACAAAAAATAAAGTAATAATGAAAAAAAAGTAAGCATGGACATACACATATTTTGAAGGTACTATCATTATATACTTATTTCCTTTTATTCCTGCTTCCCCCAAACACAGCGAAGTCAGTCCTTGAAGAATGCCAAAGCTTCAGCTATACCCAAGAGACATTCACATCTCTTCCTTTGAGTGATTAGGGAATAAGAAAGTGTTGGTATGGATTTGAGTTTTCTTCTTTTTTTTTTTTTTTTAACACCATTGGCTGTTTTTAGCAGGTCTGAATTAATTGGATTTGTGTGCTACCATTCATGTGGTACTTTGTTAAAAAAGAAGGAAAGAAAGAAAATTAGGGAAAAGAACCATATACACATCAAACTAGTGTGCATGTCAGGATATCAGAGAATTCAAACAAAATTGGGAGCTTTTGTACTAGGAAACATGTTTACTGAAGCAGAAAGTATTCTCTGTATGAATAAGCTTCCCCAAAATATCTTGACATAAAAGTGCTTAGCCTCATTTACAATACCACACTCTATGAATTTTCCATGCTCGTCAAGTTCCCCAAACTATATTGCAAGCTACTTCCTCACAGTATCATCCTATTTTGTGATACTTAATTTGTAATATTCATTGAAAATTTAACACCTTAATCAATAGCTTTAAATTCAATAATCATCATCTTAAAATTATGTGCTAATGTCTTTAGATGCATTAAGAGCTTTAAAATCAAAACATTTTAAACCTATTTATTTCAAATAAATATTTTCTGCAATGCATTTCAGATTCATCCATCAGTCTTAGCTTCTTGATGTAAATTATTCTGATTTCTAGTTGATTCACAGTCTAGGGATTCATTAGAACTGCTTTTATATTTTTTGGTTTTTGCCTTTTGGGGGGGTCATTCTTGGGAAGGGGGCAAACAGACATTAGGGAAAGCTGAAAAATAATTGATCCTCAATTTTTTCAAAATAGGGTTAAATATTTCCCAGGTGATTCTAGTGTGCACTACGCTACCAGATTTAAAAATCACTGACTCATACAACAAAAAGATGCTTATTATGAAGGCCATTAGTGAATGAAGATGTACTTTGTTGAAATTAAGGCAGTGTTAAAACAAAGATTCAGCAAAGATTCAAAACAGGATACAAGAAAAGATTGAGAGAACTTCAGAAAATTTTCTCTATCTTTTTTCCTTATCTCTCTTTTTACTACTTTTATTCTGTCTCCCTAAGATTTTTCTGCTACTTAATCCATGTAATTTTTTACAATTTTATTATTATTATTATTGAGACAGAGTCTCACTTTGTCACCCTGAGTAGAGTGCCATGAGTTATACCTCACAGCAACCTCAAACTCTTGGGCTCTAGAGTTTCTCTTGCCTCAGCCACCCAAATAGCTGAGACTACAAGTGCCCACCACAATACCTGGCTAGTTTTTCCTATTTTTAGTAGAGACAGGGTTTCTTCTTGCTCAGTCTGGTCTCAAGCTCCTTAGCTTGAGCAATCTACCTGCCTCAGCCTCCCAGATTGCTAGGATTGCAGGTATGACCCACTATACCTCGCCTAGTCCACATTATTTAAATAGGGATGCCAGTACCTACAAAACTCAGGAATTTCTCAGCTCCAATTATAAACTGATGGGAGAGTAAGCCTAGGCATTTACTCATCCTTAAAACATTCAACTCTAGCCTGGATCTGGGGTCATGTTTTGTGAGTTGGCTGCTCTTCCATGACTATGGGTATATGAAGATGGAGGCAGAGGAAGAGAAGGTGGCAAATAACTACAGTGTTAATCAAAAACACATACTGTTTTAACTTGGATGCTCTAGTCTAAATAGTACAATGCATGTAGAGGTGGATAAGGGCCTGGGGTATGGGCTTTGATACTGAGTACAAATGAGAAAGAATCTTGTAAAGTGATGCCAACTGTTAATTTCGTCAACAGCCTGTATCACTAACTCTCTACATACCCAAATGATGTCCTTCTATTGCACATTGTCTCCTCTTTGAGACCTTTCTTGGTCATTAATATGTCAGTGATGGTTTCTTCCTCCATGGCTACATACATTTACTGATTATATCACTTGAGAAGCACATACATCTCCCTGATGCTATAATTATTTATAATTGTGGTGTATTTTTCATATTAGATTATAAAATTATAGTCATGTGGGAATAAGAAAACATAAATAACCCCTAGGTGAGGCACATCTAGATTTTATTCAGCCAATTTGGATAGGCTTTTTAAAGAAAATGTACTTAAAATATGAATATAAAATTAAGTATGAAGATGAATATTTATTTATGAATAATTTTGAAGTAAATTATAAGATTTACAAATTTTAAAAATGTGACATGTCAGACATTGCAAAAATTGGAAAAATGTCAACTTTTTAAATTGACAACTCTGTGATGCTTTATTTCTTCGTATTTTGACTCCTCTTGATTAGCTCTTCATATGACAAATATTTTTATTTTCTATATAGAGGAGAGAAAAATGATTTATCCTTTATTCTAGCATGCTTGATTTTTTCAATGTTTTTATTTATTCTACATATTAATATGGAGAATTATTCAGTATTTGTATTTGTAGTACTACCACAGAGTTGTGTGCTATAGCCCCAGAAAATTTCATAAACTGTATTTTTGTGATTCCTGTCAAAAAGGGGGGAAATGATCTGGTTCAATAACTACACACTGCCTTATCAAACATATAACTTAAATGGAAAAGCTTCTGTTGACTAGACATAAATGAACATTAATTTTTCTGCTTATTAGTTTATATGTCTGGTGACTGAAGGACTTTGCCACAGTCTCCTTTCTGCCTCTGAAGGTTCCGAACTTTTTAACTCTTCCATATTTCCATTGCCAGGTGCCACTGGGCAAGGTAATTTTGTAATAAAGCAACTTGATCTAAACATTTACTTCACAATTTTAGGTGATTCAGCACACTGGCCAATACGGACATTCCTAAAATTTATCTGTACACAGGACGCAGATAACAATGACCATAAATAAACACAAGAGTGGCTATCAATTACATGATATATGTTGCTAGACCCAAAATAATTATATTTCCCTTCTGCATTCCTTTAGTGGATCTTCCAAAATGCTCACAACCACTGTACTATCCGTGTCCACAAGGAGAAAAGTGACTGCAGAGATGCTGAATAGCAAGAAACATGAGTTTAATTGGCTGTGGTTTGGCAATAACATAGGATCACATGAACAAACTGCTATAGTCTCTTCCTATGCCTTTTAAGAGCTTGTGTAAATGTGAGGATGCAAATTTTAGGCTTCATTAGCTTCAGTCTGACCACCCCCCACCCCCAAAACTAACCTCTCTCCCACACTGGGGAATTAATATTATGAATATATAGGGAATGACTAAATAAAGATCATGGTGTTCTGGTCAGCTCATTATATTCTACAATGGAAAATGGAAAATATGGAGGTGGAGCTCTATGCTTTCTTCTGCACTTTCTAAGTAGAAAGAAAAATAAAATAAAAACAATATGATAATCACCTCTTTCAACCTGGGTGAGATTTAGAATCTGATTGGTTGTATAATAATGTAAAAACTGCATACAAATGGAAATGGAAATTCCAAATCATGACCTAGTACTGTAGAGTTTAAATCTAGAACAACAAAGGATTGAATTAATCATGATTTCTTGATTCAGAAGTCAGGTTGCCAGGTCGTGGCCAGGATCATCATAGCAATAGGAAAGAGAGAGAAACAGCAAAATAAAGCAGAAGAAAACACAAGAGTGTTAGGGCTGTTTCGATGTTTCCTGGTTCTCAGATCGCAGTGTCAGGAACGAGAACTGGTTCCGAGCCAATGACCGATGAGCTCAAATGCAAAGCAATCTCACACTCAGCGTTTACTGCAAAGTGACCGTACATCTCGGAGGGAGAGACGGGTCATTCTCCCTGAAAGTCTTCTTACACAGAGTCTCTGTTCACTATTTTGTCCCACCTCTCTGCTGGGTGGAATTGGTTGCCATTTCCCGCCTTTAGGTGATTGACAGATTGGGGTTATGTAACAGGTTGTATAACAGAGTGGGTTTATAGAACAGTTTCCTTTCATGGATGTGTCTTCCCAGAATCCTGCCCAAAAAACTCACTGCAGGGTCAAAACCATAATGCTAATTAGATGGTAAGGAGTCCCACCCAGGTCGGTTAAGGTCAGCAGGAGCTCCTAAATGCACATGCTCTGACCAGGGGAAGGTCTCCAGCCACAAAGGTCCGATAATGCACTTTCTTTCCTGCATTCTGATTGGTTCCTGCTCTCCACTCACAGTCACTCCCTCTACCCACCCTGCCACCTGTTTGCCCTCCACCCTCCTCCCTATCTAACAACGGTAAAGACTTGTTTAAACATTTCTCAGGGATGATTAAGAAGATTATAAATACCAGTTTAAATAAACCAAGATGGTACTGAAGTAGAGGATGAGAAACAGCAGGATCCTCTGTATTTAAGATCCAAACCTCTTGTAAACCTGATACTTCAGTTATATTAAAAGGAAATTTTCTGAAAAGAAACTCACACATTTGTTAATCCATTTACTACTTATTGAGTTCCTATTTTTTTCAGCACTGTACTTCTCTTTGCAGTTACAATTCATGAGGCAACTATCATTTTGCCTGTATTTATCCTTCCAAAATGATAGAAATATGAGGCCTGGAAATCCCCATAAGATTAAAATGTTACCTTCAGAAATGTCCTTCCAAATTGCTACAAATAATATTCAGAACATTCTGTTAATTGTTAGGAGTGAGTTCGTTAGCTTAAAAACTTAGAAATGTACAGATTACAGTGCTAAATTGGTGATTTACTTAGTAATTTTTCTGTTAGCATATTGTCTTAACATGAAGTCTTTACAACAGAGAACATGACATTATTCAGTGGCTTCCAACAAAACATCACTTTAAAATGAAAGGGTTTTCCCTTTCTCTTGAGCCTGGGAGGAAGGTAAAGAGAACATCAGAAATTCATTTTTAAATTGCTAAACTAATAATAAGAACATTCTATTTAAGAGTATGTGCATTAACTTAAAAATTTAGAAATGTACAAGTGATGGCACTAAATTAATGATTTACTTAATAATTTTTCTTATTCTTATTGTAGTCTGTTGTTTGTAAATTCCATTAACAAACATTTTTTAAAATACTGGAGTATTAAAGGCAGGCAAGACAAAATTCTAATTATCTTTTGATGCAAATCACCATATGTTGCTCCTTTAATATCACAAAAGGCGATGAAGATTGTCTAGATTTAAACAAAACTCTGATGAATCTAGCTGAGGTGAAAAAGTTAAACTGGTCAACAAATTGGATAGTGATTCTATTTATGACATATGACATAGTTAATCATTCCAAAATATTTAACCACTCAGCATAAGCACTCATCAATGCAAAAGGGAAATGTGTTTTATCACTTTAATACTCTACATAATTTTGTATCCAGCTGTGGCCCTTAAGAAATTATAAACTCTTTGTGAGGGATTGGAGTTTGGTGTGTGGAGGAATGGAGGGGGAGGGAGACACGTGGCTCCCCTTACAAAGAACCAGATGTTTACTTTGACACTTGGTGCAAAAAGTTAAGTGAACATTAAAAATATTGATTGTGTGCATACACTTTGAATAAAAGTTTTTTAACCTTACTTTATGATTTATTTGATCTCTTGCAGAGAAGAAAAATGGAGTTGCTTCTTACAGGTTTTAAAGATAAATATGCATCCAATTTTGTTTTGGGAAATTTAATTTCATATATGCATTTTCAGCTGCAAGGAAAACTATGACAGGGAATTTTCATCAATCACAAAACAGCAAGTATGTTTCTGTCACTACCCCTGAGTTGCAGGCAGCTGGACATCTTACTCTCAAGAAAAAACATGACTAGTCCTCAACTAGGGATCAAGCACTTACCAGGTTCTAAACCTGTACTAACAAACTTACAGAGTCTTGTCCAGAGTCAGACCATCTTTCTTTTCTTTGACTTCCTGTTATGGTGAAAATTTTAAAAGAATAGATATTTCTTGAGTCCAAAATCATGTCTTTGTGAGAACCATGAAAGCACTGTAATCGGAATAGCAATGAAAGCCTGTCTCGAGATTTAATGGAAGAAAAGAATTATGAGCATTCTATCACAAGGCATTTTAACCAATCTAAATTTGCCTTCTGAGGTCTTTTTAGCCTGAGGCCACTTACAGATAAAAGAAAATCTGTTATTTCAAAGTTTCTAAGAGTCACATATAACTGAAAAAACATTGATTTGTCAATAGAATTTGTCAATTTTTATTAAGATATTTTTGTACTGTTTAGCTATGGTGAGCACTGTCTCTTGCAAAGTAATTCATTTGATTTTAATTTTACCCTAAAATCTTGTTTTGAATATTTGAAAAAAATGTTGACTTCTTTCTAAGGCACTTCTCTCTATCTTAAATATTTTTCAACTTGAGGAGGCCAAGACCTAAGTAATTTTTTTTACAGACAGGCATAAATACTATTGTATGAGAAATACTTATGGAATGGTCAGCCTTAGTATAATTATTAAATTAGTAAATTACATTTTAGTAATTTTCCATGATTCATACTTTGTGCTTTCTGACAGCCTAAGCATCCTCTTCCTCACTGTAAATATCCCAAATTCTATTCTTTAACTACAAAAAAAGGCTACCATAGCACCACCTGGTAATATGATGCCTTGGCCTAGAACTCAAATTGTCCTTATATTCTGGAATTTTCTTTCCTATTCTCTCTTCATTTCTACCCTTCCTCTGGATAATATCTATCCTCTTAGTGGAATTTACCTGAAAAATAAATGAATCTCATTAAATAGTTAACTCATTCACATTAAAGGGCAGATGATTAATAACTAATCTTTCTTATTGAATTTGTATCTGAAACAAGTTTATTTCCAAACTAAATTCTAACTAGATTGATTATAAAATATATTTTAGATGAAAAAATCTTCTTCAAAAATATTTCAAATTAAACTCACAAAATAAATTAACAGTTTTTAAAGATCTGTAACTTTTTCTTTCAGAGAGAGATTTTAAATAGTACATATATATAAATTACATTTGGTATTTTCACTGTATATTGCTGTTTCTTTTATAGGATGGTTAAATGATTGGTTAAAGTTTTGAATGGCTTTGATTTATTATTTTCTCTACTTTTAACTTTATATATATGATTATTAATAAGTTTGTTAGTCATTCAGTCTTTTTCATAGATACCCAGGATCCTTTTCCTATAAGAGAAATTATATAAATAATTTATTACCCTAAAAAAGGATATTAGAAATCAAACTAGAATTCCCCCACCCCTCTTTGTACCCCTCTCCACAGTCTTAGTACCTAGTAATAAGAGCAGCAGTTCACTACCCACTATTGAGGAGGTGGTCACACACATGGAAGGAAACCTTCCTGGAAGCACAGGCCTGCAGGGTTTCTTGAGAGCTAAAATTGTTCCACTCACATTGAGGAAAGCCCTCTAAAGCCACACTAACAATAAGGTACCAACAGCCCACAGAGGATTTGACTTCTACTTAGGATGTAATAACCCACAAAAGACTGTTGCTCCCTCTCTAACAATGACAACAAAGCAAGACAACACAAAATGAAAGAGCTAATATCATCAACCTGATAAAAGTTAACAATTAGGTTCTATTATTTTCAGGTTAAAAATTGCAACAAAATAACTCAGAAAAATAATTATGGGAAAAATAATAGTGAAGTCTTGGGCATAACAAGCTTCTGATAATGGTCTTGTAATACTCTATATTTTAATCTTAAAATATCTCTTTCTTGATGCAATGAGAATATTTAGGAAACTGATGACGTTCCATAAATGACTGAATCCCTATACTCCTTGTGAACAGATAAAGTCTTTGGTCATTTTGGCCTATTACCAGACCATGCTACTGGCTGTTGACACTTCTTCAATTTCTTCCATAGATGGTGTCAGAATTCCTCCTTTATCAATCAATCTGCCGACTGAGACTTGTCCTACACTCTCTAACTTATTTCATACTTTATATTCTACTAAGTAAGAGTGAGGCCACAGAGAACTGGACAGCAAGGGCCACCCTTCTCATGGTTTTTCCTGTGAGTACCCAGTGTAACTATACTGAAAAAATACCTAAGTGATTATCATTGCCACTTATTAACAAGCATCCAATATCAAAGAGGATTCAGGTTAGGATATAAAGACATCCTTGACTTTGAGAGGAAAAAATTACATCAGCGCATGCAGTAGAACAGGAAAAAATAAAGGGGAAAAGGAAATTATCACTGAAGCTAAATTCAGTTTTAAAAATAACATTGAAGTTACATGAAAAATTGAACATATTCTACTTATTCAAAAACTGCTGTAATATTTAGAGATTTGAAGTCAAGAAACATTTAAAGTAACCATTGCCCTTGCAAAAAGTTCTTACATATTTACCCACTTACACATTTTACAAGGAAAGAAATCACTTGACTTGAGAGAGCAAAATAATTAGTAAAATCATCGCCAAACTTAGTTATTCCCTCTCTTTATGGGAAAACAATTTGACTTATTTCCAGGCCAGACATCCTATTTCACACTTATGTCAGTAAAACACTTTTTAATTTGTTAGGTTTGTGGATGATCCAGAAACACACCTAAAAAAATAAATAAAGAGTTTTACCAGTTTTAATTTCAGGTTCAACTGAGGTTATTTTGTTGGAGTGTGGTAAGGTTGGTTATTCTATTGTTTGGTTAGTTAATTTAGTTTCATTAGGAAATTTGGTATCATGTGAAAAATAATAATTGTCCTGCCATTATTACTTCTAAAAGTAGAATCACTCACATTTTAATTTATTAAGAATTAGAGAAAAAAGAGCAGCTATACAAGTTCAAAAATGATGAGTCAGCATTGTGCTGACTCATCGTTATGACCATTGTTATCGTTATGACCACATCCTTTTGTTTATATTTTATGAAGAATCAGTTGAGGGATGTGACCTGATAGTAAAAGGGTATCATTAGTTTAAGAAAACTGACTAGTATTCCTACTTCTTCAACAACAGGTAACTTGTTTTGTTCTCTTTTAGAGTGGATGAAGCCCAGTTTAATTACATTGCTAGCAGCAGCATTGAGATTTCTTTAAAATTACTTTCCTTATATATTTCTTCCCTAATACAACTTTTCAGGATAACTGGTATCATACCTGAACCTAAAAACTGTTCAGTGGGAATTTATTAATTTTAGTGGTGTAGCAACATAAGGTTTGAATTTCTGTATGTCTCATGCCTCAAAAAGATCAACTATGTACCCTGTGTCTGCAGGAAAGTGTGATTTATAATAGATCAGGTGACATCAAATTCACTGAGTCATGAACCTGCTGGTCCTGCTCATCCCCACAGGCTTCTTATCCCCAGAACTGAGTCTGGCCCACAGGAAATTGTGAAAAAGTGTGTTCTATCAATAGTTGAGTAAATGAGTTTAGGTAAAGTTCAAAGTTACATATTTCACCTCTCAGTATTAATCTGTGCTACTCTTGATTACACTTGGAAGATAATCCCGAATCTCCTATACCTCAGACAATCCAGAGGAAGACCCATGGACATGCATGCGGGAAAAGGGCCCATTGGAGCCTGATGGAAGGAACTTTTCAAAATGAAAAAAGTGTTTAATTTTCCTTGCTATGAGATTTGCATCTTGATCCTACAAGTATTTCTCACCCTCTTCTGTAAATGTAATGATTTATTTTGTCATAATGTTAAAGGACAATGCCATATAGTTATTCTGATTTTAAAGGAAACTGCCTTGCACAGATAGTAGGCATGTTGGAATTTGGATGGATATAACATGTTAATATGAAGAGAATAACAGATAACATACAGAAGCTGAAAAGTTTGACCTTTATCTTTATAGTCGTTTACTCTGCAAGTCTATCAGATGACATTTATCAAATTATCAATATATAAAATCATACATAGTTCCTTCTGTACAAAAACGTTCATCATAATGTAAGTTGAAGTTAGTACCATATGATGCATAATGTGTAATTAAAATAAAATTAATGTCATGAATACTTCAACAATTTTTAAGTCCTCTATTCATGATGTATTCTTCCTTCTTATTTTTCCAAAGGTGTAACAGGCTATCAGTAAAACATTTCTACTCGTTAATATAAAATTGGCAATGAATAAGTATCATGACATAAATGATATATTAAAAATTCAATAAGTTATTTATTACATAAATAAATTGAATTATAATGGACAGTATTTTTAATTATAGTGGACATTTATTTTAATTTATAATACTTTTAGACAATATATCTTTAAAACCCTATGAAGAAAAATTATGGGATTATAACAACATAATATTTGAATCTCTTTTCTATGCCACAAGAAGATTAATAAATATTGCAAGCGAACAAACGTGAAATGAGCAAACTGGAATACAATAAAAATGTAAAAATCAGTATTTTTATACACCAGCAATAAGCAATCAGAAGTTAAATTTTTAACAAATATAACTTATAATAATAGAAAATAAAATATTGAGAAATAATTATAATAAAAGAAAAATTAAACAAATGCATTTGTATACTTTCTTTGGAAAAATGTCTGTTCAAATTCTTGGCCTTTTTTGTGATTTTTTTAAAATTTCAGTTTAATATGAGGGCACAAACGTTTATGTTACATTGTTTTCATTTCTCAGGTAAAGTTCAGCTTATGGTTGAGCTTTTCACCCAGGGGGTGGGCTGTATACTCTTCCACTGTGCACAGTAGGTGAGAACATTCTTGGTCCATTTGTTCATCAGATTATTTGCCTTTTGCTAAGAGAGAGCGTTAAGTTACAGGAGTTCCTAATATATTTTCAAAATTAATTCCTTACATATGGTTTGCAAATGTCCAACTGGTATATGATAATACGTGCCATATCATTAATTATCAAAAAAATACAAATAAAAACTTCAGTAAGATATCACTTTATGCCTGCTAAAAAAGTTGTTAATGAGAAAAAGATATCAATTGTTGGCAGGGATGTGGAGAAATCAAAACATTTGTACAATGTTGGTGGAATATAAAATGGTGTGGCACCTATGGAAAGCAGTATGGAAATTCCTCAAAAAATTAAAAATAGAACTATCATCTGACCTAGCAATCCTACTTCTAAGTGTATGTCTGAAAGCTTTGAAATCAGGATTTTTAAGAGGTATTTATAGTGTAATGTTCATTGCAGTATTATTCATAATAGTCAAGATATTTAAAAAAACTCAAGTGTCCACTGACAGATGAACAATTAAAGAAAATGTAGTGTACTTACAAGAAAAAATGAAATCCTGCCATTTGTAATAATGTAAATGAAACTGGAAGACATTATACTAAGTGAAATAAGTTAGACAAAAGAGGAAAAATACTGCATGATTCCACTTATGTGAGATATCTAAAATAGTCAAGCTTATAGAAACAGATTATACAACAATATTTGTCAGGGACTAAGGGTGTGGGGAAAATAGGAAGTTGTTCACAGAATGTGGTGTTTCAGTTATGCTATATGATTAAGTTCTAGAGATGTGTTGCACAACATGCCACATACAGGAAATAATAAGGTATTGTATGCTTCTATTTGCTTAGATAGTAGTTCTCGCATTTAGTACTTTTATCACACACAGAGAAAATACAAACAAAGGGACGTGAAAACTCTGAAAAGTGTTGATTATGTCCATTACATTGATTATAGTAATGGTATCAGAGGTGTTTTCATATATTCAAACACATCAAATGTTGCATATTAAATATGGGCAATACTTTGCGTATCAATTACATTTCAGTTAAGCTGTTTAAAATATAAATAAAAGTTAAATAAGTCCAGAATTAATGAAGAGACATACTTTGCTCATGGATTGAGAGAATTAATATTGATAATTTGTAAATTTTCTGCAAATGAAAACTAAAATAATGAAACTTACAGAAAAAAATCGTGAGAATATCATTATAACCTTTCAAGAGGTAAAAATTTCTTGACTAGGACACAAAAAACATTTTCAAAATTGTATAAATTGACACAACCATTGACCAAGATGGCAGATTAAACCCTGTGCAAAGCTGCTCTATAGAGAAGACTGGAGGTGATAAAGAAACATTCACCTCTGGATCAGTCATCTAGGAGAGAGCATTAGGAATTAAAAAGAGGCAGTGAGAGGCATGCAAAGTGAAAGAAAGGGACGTGGGACAACATGCTCAGCAGAATTGGAGGTACCTAGAGAAGGCATCTGCACATTAGAAAGGGATAGAGAGAACTCTGGTCCTCCACACTTCTCCTGTAGACATTGCAGCCAGAGGTGTAGGAAGCCCCTCCACTCACCCAGGTCTCTGGACTTTTATGGGCACCTGAATGGAGGCTGTGCAGAGGCATTGCTTTGGAGAGAAGGTATAGTTGGATTCAGAGAACCCTGGGCACTGCATCTGGCATCATCATGACGTCCCAGCCTTAGAACACTGCATTTACCTGGGGGGCCAATCTATAGCTGATATATCTTGCACCTGCTGGGCCAGGGAGGGAGGGAGGAGTTTAAGCTATTGTGGGCAGGAGCCATATTCCTTCTCCACCACTAGGGAACCTGGAAAGGGCAGGCACCTACAGACCTAGCTCTTTCTGCCATAGCCTGGGAGTCCCTGCTTAGCCACACTTCCCGTGGGAGATGTGAAAAGCCCCACTGTGGATGGACAAGAATGGGGTGAATGCCTATGCAGTCACCACTGCCACTGGACCTGAGAAGATTGACCACTGCCAGATCTCTCTGCCTCACTTCCACCCCACTGTAGGCAGTCCCCTATAAGCCTGCCTCACTGCGGTAACCTTGGGACAACCACAAGGGAAAAGGTCAATGGAGGGGAGCAGCAGTGTTAAGGCCCACAATGCATTGAACCTCTCTCCTGCCTGGTCAGTTTCCCAGAATAAGTCTAGTGGTATGTCATCCAGAACCTTTCCTTCTATTCACCAAGAACAGAGGTCCCAGCAGAGGAGAACAGGTATACCACAAAACTATTTAGTTTGAACTAAGAGAGGAAGTTCCAGATAAGAAGAAACCAGGATAAGAACTTCAGTAACATGGCTCAGCGCCTGTGGCTCAATCGGCTAAGGCTCCAGCCACGTACACCTAAGGTGGCGGGTTCGAATCCCCAGCCCAGGCCCACCAAACAACAATGATGGCTGCAACCAAAAAATGGCCGGGCATTGTGGCGGGCACCTGTGGTCCCAGCTGCTTGGGAGGCGGAGGCAGGAGACTCTCTTGAGCCCAGGAGTTGGAGGTTGCTATGAGCTGTGATGCCATGGCACTCTACCCAGGGGGATAGCTAGAGGCTCTGTCTCAAAAAAAAAAAAAGAACTTCAGTAACAAAAAAATAACCTGTCTTGACACCCTCAAAGGATCATAAGAACTCTCCAGAAATGGACTCCAATCAAAAGGAAATTGTTGAAATCTAAAATATGGAATTCAGAATGTAGATGGCAA
>CAUYQV010169450.1:0-18984 GCA_963574575.1 Galagoides demidoff
TCAGGCCTCACAGCACCCGGCGAGTGTCTACACAGACGCACCCACTCGGGGATCTCAGCACCCGGCGAGTGTCTACACAGAGGCACCCACTCGGGGCTCTCAGCACCCGGCGAGTGTCTACACAGAGGCACCCACTCGGGCCCCTCAGCACCCGGCGAGTGTCTACACAGAGGCACCCTCTCAGGCCCCTCAGCACCCGGCGAGTGTCTACACAGAGGCACCTACTCAGGGCTCTCAACACCCGGCGAGTGTCTACACCAGGGGTCCTCAAACTTTTTAAACAGGCAGCCAGTTCACTGTCCCCCAGACCATTGGAGGGCCGGACTGTGGGTCCTGGGACTAGTTGGCTGCTAAGTGGACAGGCAGCAGTGGCAAAAACACCTGGTAGGCCGGATAAATGTCCTAGGCAGGCTGCATGTGGCCGGCGGGCTGTAGTTCGAGGACGCCTGGCAGAGGCCACAGCATTCTGCCCACGCTCTCCATCACCTTCTTGAACCTCCACTAGGTCCCAGCATTAACTAGGCTCCCACATACCCACTGCAGAGCATGCCCAAGGTCCCCACTCAGCTGAGCACTGGCAGAGCTGATAGAGACCCTGGGCCCGGGACCTTGTTGCCACTGGGCTGGCCCTCAGAGATGTGCCTCTGGCCTAGACAGCGACTGGGAAAGCTCCTTTGGAACTGGGAACAGCTAGCGTCCTCCAACCATGAGCATGCCCTGTGTCTGGGAGCCCTGGCTCTTGTGACACCAGCCTGGAGGTTGGCTGCGAGTGGTCTTTCCCTTCCTCCTGAAGGCCTCAGAAGGGGACCCATGGACGTTATGATGGTTGGTGGTGTTCATTTGACTTCAGCTCAGGACCGTGACAGATGGATGCTGATTTGGAGGGCTGAGGAGGGAGAGTGCAATAATGGTGCAGCCTGGGAAGGGAAGACCCTTGTGGGGAAGGGGCAGGAGGAGGCACGCAGGGGAAGATGGAGGCCTCAGCCCTGAGAGCTGGCCTCTAGGGTGAGGGCAGGGGCCCAGCATTGAAGCTAAGCTCCTTGGGTAGCCCTGACTCTCCTCCGAGAGACTCATGGCCACTGAGCAGTCAGGCCATGAGTCCCCCTCCAGCCCTCTCCAGAGGACCCCTACCTGGAGCCTCTACAGCCTCACAGACATCCCATTCCCCTCTGGGGTGCAGCCCCAGAGCACCCTGTAGGAAAGGGTGACAGACCCCTGGTAAAACTGGGGTCCCTAGCCTTGAGGAGACTCCTTGTCTGGAAAGCACATAAGGAAAGATGAAGCCTGGAATTTTTTCCTTTGAAAAAAGAAAACTTGTTTTAAAGGGGAAAGATTGATGCTCTTCTTGCTTTCCCACACTTGGTCTGGAGCCCACGAGGTGGTTTCAGAAGAAATTTTCTTCTCCTCTATTAAATGTAACCAAACACGATCTACATTTGCAAATCACATGGGGACCTTCAGACAGCCAAGCCCGTGGGCCCTCCGCCCCAACCAAGCCAGGCAGGGACAGACATATCCCTCATCCTCTGCCCAGACAGTGGGCAGGGGCCAGGGCCAGCTGTGGAGGGGAGGGTGGCAGGCTCCTCAGGGGCCCGAGTGTCAGAAGGTGTCTGAGACAAGAGTGCAGGCAGTGGCCATAGCCAGAGGCCACCCACCAGCACCAGGCTGAGACCCCACCAGAGCCCGTGGGAACAGCAGCTGGGTACTGCAGTGGGTCGGTGAGCCTAGGCCTTGCTCCTTGCTTGCTTCTCAGGTGTCCTCAGTGCCCAGAATGCTCAGGAGAGTCCAAAAGGTGGGAGGGGACGTGGGCAGTCCTCCTCAGGCCCTGGCGCAGGCCTGCCCCGTGACAATGCTCTTGGGTTTTGCAAGGTTGGTCCATCTGCCATTCCAAAATCAAGGTACCCACAGCACCTGGCCTTTGAGAGAAGAGGAGATGAACAGAGAGGGGACCAAGGCCAGCCCTGTCCCTGGGGTGGTGGCAGGAGGGCAGAGATGGGGCACTACTGAGAGGCTGGGGCTCTGGTCTCAGAAAGCACACATGTGTGCATACCAAAGGCAGTGGCACGCGGTATACCAACACTCAGACACTCAGGGACATGCTGTTCTTCCTTGACGTCCAGCCCTGGGAGCAGTTAGAAGAAATAAATATTTAGGTTTGCTGCTTCTCTGGACCCCTCTCCTTGAGTCTCCATATCAGCTGGGGGTGGGGGAGCCTCAGACAAGGAGGGCCACTGGGCACCTTTACTTTGCTCCTCCCTGGACAAAAGAGTGGGCAGCCTGGCATACCCCCAGGGCCCAAGGAACACGTGGGAGACAAGCCAAGTCAGAAACTGCCTCTTCTGCTCACCAGCCCATCCCGGGGAGTGGTGACATTCAGGACCCCCAGTGCTGAGCAGCCTGTGCTGCTGAATAGGCCTTGGCTGAGGTGGCACAGGATGCTGCTGGTGTCTGAGCATAGACCCTGGGGCAACCCCTGCTCAGGGCTTGGTGGCCAGGATGGAAGCAAGGGAGAGATGGGGCATGCAAGGAGGGAATGACCTGTAAGGCTGCCCAGAGGGTGGGCCCTGAGCTTCCAGATGCTCCCGGGAGCCAGGCACATGTTTTCTACCAAGACCCCATGTGTCCTTGGGAACACCAGAGAGGCCCAACCGTATCCTCCTGCCAACCATTGGGACTAGCCACTTGATGGTTGGTCTGGACACAGGCTGTCCTGCCACTGGTATGACCAGATTTGCCAATAAAGATACAGGACATCTGGTGAAACTAGGGTTTAGGAAAGAACATATAATTGTTCAGTAGAGGTCTTTCCCTAATGGTGTCCCCAATATTACACACACATGCTGAAAACAGGCACTGCTCACCTGCAGTTCAGACCAACCTGGGTGCCCCACAATTCATCAGAACTGCAGAGCAGAGGTTTCCCCAGGGTCTCCCGGCTCTGCTTCTGCCACAAGACATCACCCAGGTGTCACAGACTCTGGCTACCGTCACTGCTCACCTAGCCACATTTCAGGGGCTCTAGAGCTATCAATGGGTGAGGCTCCTGGCTGGCCCGGGAAGATCTAGACTAGCGCATCCCCATAAATGGAGAAATTTTACTAGACGGTGCTGGTTTGAAGGGGAGCATTGCCTGAGAATGGGCCTGGGTGACCAGTGGCTCTGACCAGGCACTCCCTATGCCCAAGGCCTGACCCCCCAGCTCAGGGCTGTAGCACATGGGGACTTGAAAACAGCTGGAAGTCTCCAGGGCATGAGTGCAGGAGCCCCTCGGTCCCCAAAGCCTAGACACAGGCTGGTACGCTGGCTCCTATGTGGAAGGATGTCCTGTGGTCAGGGGTGTGATGTGATCCTACTGCCTCAGCCCTTGGTTCCCTCACTCCCTACCAACTTCCAGGGGTTCATCCTGTACCAACCATATGGCAGCCTGCTGCAAAGACTGTCTACAAAGATGTCCCAGGCTGGCCGGCCACTGCCCCCTGGGTCCCTGCCCCTGACTGGCACCATCCACTCAGATTCCCTCTCAATACAGGAGCAGAAGAAGAAAGGAGTCTGATGTGAGAGTGGACATGAATGCCTTTCTCATGGGCACTGTCATCATCCTTCATGGAGGGCTGTGTGTAGAGCACAGCAGGGCAGGGTTCCCGTCTCAGGGCCTGTGCAGGATGCTGCATGTGCTGAGGACGCCTACTATGTGCAGAGCCCACAGCTGGGGCGGGAGGCAAGACTACTGCAATAGCCACTTCAGGTGTGAAGTGATGAAAGCCGGGTATGGTGGCAGCAAGAAGGAAGGAAGGGACGGCGGGGCTGAGCTGGGCTTGCTGCCAGCACAGGGTGGGTCTTGCTTCAGACACCCGAAGCTCAGAGCCCCTGCTCTCCATGCAAGCCCACCACCTCCGTCCCGCCAGAATGCCAGATTGACCATTAACATGTGGGGCCTATGCTGGGTGCTGAGCAGGCAGAGGGGGCCCAGCTGATCCCAGAGCCTGCCAGATACAAAGATGCATGCTGGCCTCAGACCCTGAGCCTTGGGCAGAGGGCACTTGCTTGGGCTCCCTGGGAACACCCAGATGCAGACTCTCTGGGCTTTCTTGATGGTGGAGCCACGTCAGACTGGAGGGCAGATTGGGCTGTGGGTGGGCAGTCAGATGATGGCCTCTCTGCCTGGGACCCCACGAACTGCCCATCAACTCTAAAAAGGGCCTGTGCCAAGATCTGGGATCCTGCCCACGGGAGTCCAGGGGGGTCCAAAGGGTGGTGAACACACAAATTCCTGCAGCATGTGCCTTCGCTCTCTGGGACCCATTCCACCAGGTGCATCGCTGCCCAGAGGGCATGGGCAGGGCAGCCAAGATAGAGAGAGGCTTGGGGTGGGCCAGGGGGCCCAGGACAAGTAATCACTGAGAGAACAGTGAGGGACTGGGACTGATGTCACTCCTTGGAGGTAAGGCAAGGGGCTCAGAGGCTACACTGAGAACACTTTCTCCAATTCCAAGTTCACTCATGGCAAGGGGACACTGGAGTGGACACCAAATAGCCAGCTCTCTTCCTTGAGCCCAGTCACATCAGAACAGCTTGAAAAGCAGCCTCAATGGAATATTTATACCACAGTAATTGGAAAATGCCACCAGTCAAGACGTTTTCCTCCCCGAGAGCCCGGCACACTCCACATTGGCTGCACTCAAAGGCAAAGCACCCATCTCTATAGCATGGCCGGCACCAGGCCCCTTCTAGGGAAGGCAGTGCTCCTAAGAAGCGGAATTTGGCAATTCTTCTTAAGAATCTTATCGAGAGGAAAATATTCAATTCTGTTTAAATAAGGACAGGATTTCTGACATGTGAGAGGCTCTCTGCCAGCTCCATTGATGAATTGGGAGCCAGAACACTCCGTGAAAGCCTCACCCACACCCCCCAGGAGTCCCTGCTACCTGCCACTCTCACTGCGCAAGGCGCCTGCTGGCTCTGCTGAGTGGGATCAGGTAACAGTACATTCCATCAGCATTCTCTGGGACAGAAGAATCTTAATAGGAAATTAACCTTAAAAGGTAATCGGTAATCGGCCACCTTCTGCGGGATGGAACTTGTCAGAGAAGGGAAAACAAGGCTGATCCCCAAAGCCTTCCTATGGAGGTTTGCAAGGGAGACGGTCACAGACCATGCCCCAGCGTGAGCCTCCTGTCCCACACAGCCTACCGCTGGCTTGGGGGTTAATGGAGGAGGGTCTTGGGCCACACTGCCTGCACCGTTGGGGCCTGGTGAGGAAGGGCCCCCACAGGACTGACACTCCTCTACATTGTAGTTCTGAGAGACTCAGCGTGATCCCAGGCCTGATGGGAAAACTGAGTCCCAGGGACTCAAGGGTGCACTGTGTGCAGGGAATCGGTGACAGAATCACAATCTGGCCTTACCTACCCTCAAGGGGGTGGGCAACAAGGAGCCATTGACATCTCAAACCAAGTGCCATGTGCCAGAAGGGTGTCTGTCTACAGAGGTGAGGCTGTGGAGAGTGGGGGGCCTCTGCACAGAGGGCTCCTGTTTTTGCCTCTCCCAGCTGCCCCCCCCCCTCAATCCACCCCCGATGGTCCTTAAGAAGATTATGCCTTCCTCGGGGGCATTCTGTGCCTGCCCCTCTGCCTCTGGGTGGGCCAGATGCTGCGAGTGTCCAGGGAAGGCTCCCCGCCCCGAGCACACCGGGCGGCAGGGCACGGCTGCAGATGTCGTTACTACCAGGAGCCATTTATAGGGCGCACTTTGTACACATACAGGGTTTACAATCCCTTTTATTAGTCATAAAAAGAGAAGGAGAAAAAACTCCAGCCTGCTGGAGCTCGGCCCAGCTGCCTCCTGGCCAGAGGGAGCAGGCTCTGGGTGATGTGGTGTGTGCCCCTACGTAATGCCACTGGCCCTGCTCCTGAGGACCCTGGAGGCAGGGAGTGGGCATCAAGACTAGGCAGGGGTGCTTTCAGGCTCAGGGGGAGGAGGACAGAGCCTCAGGAGCCTGATGTGCTCAAGCCCTCTGGATCAGAGGGGAAAGACGAGGAAGAGCCAGGATGGATGAGTCTGGGCTGTACCATAAGGGGCCTAGTCTTCTGAGCCCCTTCCAAGCACAAGGGATGGGACAGGAGAGCTCCTGGTGGTCTGCATGGGTTGGAGGTTGTGAGGACCCACTCAGCCTCTCAGGGTGGTGGGAGGAAGAGGGCTTCCTCAGGGCACTGAGTAAGGTCTTAACTTCCCAGGGGAGGCCAGTGGCCCTGGTTGGGACTTCAGTGGCCTGGCAAGGCCAAGCCAGCATGCTCCTAGGTGTCTGTGGTCAAGATGCCCCAAGGAGTTAATGCAGTCTTCAGGCAGCCGCCTGCCCCTCCAGGCAGAAAAGGGACATTTCTAAGGCTGCTAGAGGGGCAGGCCCTGCTGGAGCTAGGCAGGGGTACACCTGTCCCACAGCCAGCCAGGGTCCCCTCTGCCAAGGTTCCCTGGCGTAGGGCCCCCCTCATCTGCCTGTATCCTGTGCAGGACACAGGCTAGCCCTGTCGGAGCATCAAATTCCTAAACAAAGCTGGAGGAAGGTGTCGCATCCTCCCTGCCTCAGACAGTGCTGCCTGGGCCCAGGTTACTGAGTGCAGATGGAGAACAGAGCCAACAGGAATCTCCCTGGGGGTTGGGCTAAACTTCCCCCTCCCTACCCCCAGGTGGGAGCACAGAAGACTCCATGGGCCCCAAATCCTGCCCTATAGGTGTAGGAGTTGGAGGGTGGGTCAAGGAGTAGGTCCCAAGCTCTCACAGCTGGCCCTCTAACCCACTGGCCACCGGCACACCCAGCCCAACTGCAGGGACCCAGCAGCCTACTCAGGCTTCAGCTCATGGCTGCCCAGAGTGGAAGCTGCCTCAGTCCTCAGACCCGAGCCTTTCCTGGGGGGCTGCCTCCCCCTTCAGACCCGGGCCTCTCCTGGAAGGCTGCCTCCCCCCTCAGACCTGGGCCTCTCCTGGGGGGCTACCTCCCCCTTCAGACCTGGGCCTCTCCTAGGGTGCTGCCTACCCCCTCAGACCCAGGCCTCTCCTGGAGGGCTGCCTCCCCCCTCAGACCTGGGCCTCTCCTGGGGAGCTGCCTCCCCCTTCAGACCAGGGCCTCTCCTAGGGAGCTGCCTTCCCCCTCAGACCTGGGCCTCTCTTTGAGAGGGAGGCTCTCTGGTGAAGTCAGGAGCAGCTGAGTATTCTGTGTCTGCCCAAAGGCGCCCAGCAGGCAGCGGCCCCTCCAGACCAGAGATTCTTGGAGGCCATGCACTGCACCCCAATCACTGTGGAAAGCTGGCCCTAATCAATAAGGCCACACACTAAATAAATCACTCGAGGGACTTAGGGTTGTGTTTTGCAGAGGCTGTAATAATAATGTTAATAACAATGCCCTCAGAAACCTGGCAGAGAGGCTAGAGTCCTGGGTGGGGTGGGTTGATGCTGGCACCCCCAGGCCTGGCTGCCCTGACCCTACCTCTGCCAACCTACCAGAACCCCTGAAGCTGCAGCCTCCACACCAGCCCTCTCCCCCTCCCTGTTTTTGCAAAAGCATTAGAGAGCAAACACTGTCCCCCTCCTGCTCCCACCCCCAGGGCCACAGCTGGCTCTGTCCCACTGTTCACGGTAGCCTGGGGGACTCAAACTGAGGGCCCAGGGGGACCAGGGTAGCCTAGTGGACCCCAGAGATACTGTGGCCAGTGTGGACAGGAAAGCATGGGGGGAGGGCTGGAAAAAAATGCTGGGGGGTGTGGGGTGCAAGGCTATGCATGGGCTCAGCCCCTTACTTCTCTAGTACTCTCCTCCCCTAGTCCTGGCCCCAAACTGCTACCTTTGGAGGAGCCAGAAGAAACCCTGTGACTACTGAATGTACCAGGGAGCTGAAAGGAGGTGCCTGCTTCCGTGGGTCATCTGCCCTGTGGGCTGCATGCCTTCACGGGCCACATGAGGTTGCTAGCCCCACTGTGAGCAGTGGCCCAATTCTGCTCCTGGGGGGTCCAATGGGCAAGTGGGGGTCCTGTTGAAGCCCAGGGCTAGAGCAGAGATACAAAGTAGAGAGTGACATTTCTCCATTGTCCCATGGGCTCTGGCTATGGAGGGTCCTGGCCCTAGCAGGAGCCCAAGTCAGCCTGAGGACTCTGACCAGACTCCTCAGAGGAAAGTAGGGATGTCGGCCACAGCCCAGCTGTCCTCCATTGTGTAGAGCTGAGGATATCTCTGGCTGGTGAGGCTGGCAGGCAACCAGGGGCCAGAAGTCCTGGCTTTGGAGAGCAGCTACATTGGCAGAGGGGACATGGGCACCTACCAGCAACACATCCAACCCTGGATGGACTGCAGGGCTATCCCCTGGCAGGGACAAGGGACAAGGAACAAGGCCCTGTGGTATTGTATGAAAGAAGGGCAGGGTGTCCCTTCCTGACTTTGGACCTCTCCCCAGTTGAAGGGGTTGTGCTTCCAAAAGGTACAAAGAGGAGGTGGGCCACAGCAGGACAGTGAGGACTGGGATGGGGATCTTGGGGACCGAGGTGTGGGCAGGAGAGGGCTGGGCGGTTTGAGCTGCAGCCCAGCTGGAGCATGGAGCTCCAACCCCAGAGAGACTCACTCCCACTTGAGTTTAGAGCCCCCAGTCTATGGGGCGTCCCTCAGCCCTGCTGCAGGGCAGCTGCCCGTCCCTTTGGGAGAGGGTCCACTGGCTAAGACATCAAAGGCTCTTGAGTTCAAAGATGTCAGAGGGTAAAGGTCGCTGGGCCCAGCTGCCCTCTGTTTGACCTCAGACCCTAAAAGGGAAAAGGAGCTGAAGGGGGAAGAGGCCCCCTCCCTCTGATCTTTCCTCCTGGCTTTCAGTAAAGGGGAGAGGGATGAGGTCTCTGCTGGGCTTTCTGAAGCTGCAGCCTCCACACCAGCCCTCTCCCCCTCCCTGTTTTTGCAAAAGCATTAGAGAGCAAACACTGTCCCCCTCCTGCTCCCACCCCCAAAATAAACCCAAGAACGCTGGGCCAGCCCAGCGCAGCATGAGCAACTTGAAGCATAAATTCCTTGTTTTATGGTGGGAGGGGAAGGAAGGGGGAGAGAGAGAGAATTTTTATTATTTTCTCATTTTTTAAGGCTTTTTTTCATGGGTACCACAGTCACTGTCCCAACTCTAGCCCAGTGCCTACCCTTGGTCCCAACAGAGAAGGGATGGAGGAGGGGAAAAAAGAGGATGGGGAGGAGGAGGGGAGGAGGAGGGGAGGGAAGGGGGAGGAAGGGTGTAATCGAAGTTGGCTGTTGGCCCAACCACCAACTTAAAACAATAAAGCAGAGGAAGTCCTGTAGGAAAGAGAAACAGGGTTAGGGGTGGGTGGGCAGGGGGGCAGGACTCAGAGGCCAGGGTGGCCCTTGGGAACCCAGCTCCCCTGTGGGGAAAGAGTCATCCTGTTCCAAGCACACATGGAGACAGGCTTTGGGAGCCAGGGAGCAGGGGCCCCAGCATGGCATGGGTCTTCTGGGCCAGACAGAGCCCGCAGCACAAAGCCCTGAATGGGACTCCAGTAGCACAGGGACACCCTTGGGGTGCCAGGCGCTGGCTGTGTTGTTGAGGGGTCCCATGGTCAGGGCTATTTTCCTTGGTATGGGCCATGGGGCCTGACAGGTGGATGGGAAGGGGTCCTTCCAAAGTGTAGGTCACTCTCTGTGGGCCCTCTATAGTGCGCAGCCTGCATGCCAGTTCACCCTGCAGCAGCCCCTCCCCCAGCCTCCCCAATGCACACCAGAGGCCCTGTGAGATGGGGTCCATGCCAGAATCCTTGCCACGTGGGTCCCCAGAGTTGTACCAGCACAGGGCACAGCTGACTGCTGCTTGCTGGCCTCAGGGACCCTGCTTGTTCTGGTCTGGAGCTGGTACTCCCTGGCCTGACCCAGTGTCCCCCCTAGTCAGCCAGAGCTGCAGACCCCAAGCCAGCCCTCCAAGGTGCTCCCACCTCCAGGAGCCTGGCTCCTGTAGCAGTCAAAGGCTACATGTGCCCTAGGAGCCCAGGGGGCCTGACCACCCCCAAAGGCCCACCAGAGCCTTGGCAGACAGGGCTGGGCTCCTAGCTCCATCAAGCTCCCCCAGGGCCTTGCCTCTGGCACAGCAGCCCAGTGCTGGGTGGTCAGGGCCACCATGGAGGGTGGGAGGTACCCCTCTGCAGTCCATCTTCAAGGTACACAAAGACCTCTCACTCCCTGCCAGGCCACAGTTGGGTCCAGTACCCTCCATAGGGAGAGGGAGGGACAGGCCTCTGGACCCTGGACCCACTGTAAACTAGTCCCAAGCCCACCCACCGTGCAGTCCCTGTATGGCAAGACCATGGACACTGGAGATGCACTTGGGCCTCCTGGGAAGGGGATACCATCAGTGTGCCGGGAGGGAAAGTGACATGCTAAAAAACAGAAAAGGCAGGCCAAGCATGATGGGGAAACTGAGGCAGAGAAGCCTGTCACCATCTTTGTCTTCTCAGGCTACCATGTCAGAATACCACAGAGTGGCAGCTCGCACAGCAGAGATCCCATCTCTGCGTCCTGTAGGCCAAAGGCAAGACCAAGCCGTCCGTGGCAGGGCCACTTTCTCTCTCCTTGGCTCCCAGAGGGCATCTCCTCCCTGTTTCCTCATGTGGATGTCCCTCTGCGCGTGTCTGCATCCTCACTTCCTCTTCTCATAAGCACCCCAGTCCTTTGGATTAGGGCCCACCATAGTGACCCCATCTTAACAGATCATATCTTAGAATGCTTTTCTCCAAATGATTGCATTCTGCGATAGCAGGGGCCAGGGGCTACAATTCAGCCACGGCACTCTCCAAGTGTCCTCACGGCAGGGAGGAGCAGGCTACAGCAGGGACATCTGCAAGTCACTGGGAAGTGGGGTAAAAAGGGCCACCCGTCCCACCAGCCTGGAAAGAGTAGCCCAGAGCCTGGTTGTAGGGCCGTAGGTGAGAGCTCATCTTCTTTGGGGGATTAGGGCGCAGCCACAGCCCGAGAGTGAGGCCCAGGGTGGTGGAGGCAGGGTCCTGGCTGGGAAGACCCGCCAGACAGTGGGAATAGAGTTGGGGCTGAGCTGTTGGAAGTTACAGTGTGGAAAATGGCCTGGCCAGAGCCGGATATGAGAGGGACCCAGGAGAGGGGCCTAGTGGGGGCCTTGGAGCCGGAGCTGCACGTGCAGAAATGAAGCATCCACCCAAATCCTGCGGACCTTAGGGACCCAGCCCCCTGACTCACAGCCACACCATGGGCCAAGTGGAGACTGGCCTGGGGTCGGGACAGGCACCAGGGGTTGCCTCTGAGGTTTCAGAGTGTACACCGAGGAAGCAGCTCCGCAGCAGCCAGGTCCCTGGCATGGTTGTGTCTCTGCCATTCCTGTGTGAGGCACAGAGGAGGGAAGTGAGTTAACACAGAAGCTTCCTCCAAGAAAGCTCATCAGAAAAGCCCAGATGGAAAAATCCACCTCCATGGAGCCCTTTGGAATTGGAAATGATTTCTTTCTGGAAATATGCAGTCTGAGGGTGAGATAAAGGACAGGATGTTCCTCAAGACAGGGACTTCGGGCTCCACACACCGTGTATCACCCCCAAGGGCCCCACCTGCACACCCCTCACCCTTCTCTCCTCACCTTCTCCTCCAGCCTACGCTAAGCCCTAGCTGCACAGCTTATGGGAAGGTCTCAGCAGGTATCAAGGCCCAGGTAGTGATGAACCTGTGCTGCACCTTTCCCCCAGCCCCACGGTGCCAGGCCAGGCCCTCTACCATCTCTACTGAGGGAGATTCACCCCCACACACTTCAACATGGCTCTGCCCCCACCCTGTTTATGGACAGAGAACTGTGTGTGGGAGGAAAGAATGATTTATCCCCAAGGCCACATGTGCACCAGGGCAGGGCTGCCTTGTCCCAGCTCCTAGAATCCCTACACAGGGTTGCACCTCTGCCCTCCTGCCCCTTGGTGTGATTCTGCTCCCACCACATTCACCAGACTGTAGTTCAAACGATGCATGTGTGTTTCTGTGCTGTCACTATTTGGGGTGGTCCAGGCCTGGAGTGGGTACTGCTCTAGGTGGGTAGGGACCCAGGCTCCTGCCATCTTGTGGCTCTGTTCTCCCAAAGCTACTGAAAACCCTGTCCTTCCTGCCAGGGACAAAGGGGAGAGAATGTGTGGAGACTCCTTCCAGAGATTTCTGTTGGCTAGACCCAGAAGCAGCACATTCCCTTGTGCTCATGACTGGTGGCCCAGACTCCACACACAGGGATAGAGACTTACCTATAGAGACTAGGCCTGGCTGAGCCTGACCATGGCACCCACCTGCTGCCTTCAGGCCCTGGCTCCTGCCCCTCTCCCATCCCCAGAAGGCTGCCTTCCTGGTCTTTTTGGGTGAAGCTGACCCCACTTGCAGCCTGTAGATGTTCTTGGCCCACAGCTATGGGGTTTCCATAGGCACCATGTTCCCACACAGGTCAAAAGAAGACAAAGCCACTGTCTTCAGGGAGTTTCAGGTCTGGAAGGAGACAAGTGGGTGCCAAGCACAGGCCAGCCCAGACCCTGGCTCCCAGGCACCCTGCAGTGACCCCAAACGGGGAAGGAGCTGGGCGGGGGTGAAGACAGGAGTGGAGCTGGGCCGAGGCATCTGAGGCCCTCCCTCTGGCCTCTCCAGCTCCAAACCCCCCGACGTGCAGCCTCAGCCTTCAGGAATGTCCTGTCTGTGGTGGGAGCTGCCAAGGAGAATGGACAAGGCCCAGGAGCGGGGGCCCAGGCAGGTGGCCGGCGGCCCTGACACTTTCCTGGCCTAAATCTGCATCCCCCATGGACACTGCTGAGGAGGAGTCGGGGGCTTAGGCACTGGGGGTGGGAGAGCTTCCGGCCCCAGCCCATCTGCTCGGGCTCCCACTTGGAGGGCCTGTGTTGTTGAGATGTCTGAAATATTTGTTTTCTAAAGGATTAACTTCCAGATGATTCTAGAAGTGGTGGGAACAATCAACACGGCCAGAGGAAGGGGCCCTCAAATCTGGACCAGGAGGCGTCCTCTGGCCTCGGGAAGCTGGACTGTGCCCATTCCCCTCTTCAGGCATCTGTACATCCTCCCTTTTGCTCGTCCATTCAGCAAACCCCATGTAAGTCCTACTGGGAGCTGGACCCAGCAGAGGCTGGGGTGCCACCAGGCCTGTGCCCCTTCCTCCCCAGGTTCTGTTCTACCCAGGCCCTGGCATTCCTGTCTTCTACCCCAAACATGGCCACTCTTGTGCACACACCTCGTGTCCTGGTGGTGGTCCCTGGGGAAAATGCCAGTTCCAGATGAAGGCTGGGCCACCTGTCTCATCAACCTACCCCTCCTCTTGCCACCTGTCTCTTTCTGTCAGCCCCAGGGCTGCTGTTCCTGCTTTGGAGAGCTCCCCAGAGCCCATTGCTCTGGCCCAGCTCATGTTGATGATAACACCCTAGATTCAAGGTGGTGGTGGTTCCAGGGAGGGGATGGATGGAAGTAGGGGCCAGTCCATTAGGTGGGGGATGAGGCCTGGAAATAGCTCAGTTTGTCCTTCATGGGAAGGGTCTGGCTCTGGTAGACTATGAATGTCTGGGGAAAAGCAAGGGGGGTGGCCTGTGGGAGCTCTAGAGACAAGGTGGGATGTGTGGGTTTAATTGTGCCCAGGTCAGCAGAGTCTGAATTGGGGCAGGGAGCCATCCAAAAATGTCAGGGCAGGAAGGTTTGGAGATGCAAGACCCCAGGGTTGGAAAGAGGAGTCCCCTATAGGGGGACTGTAGGAACCATGGCTGTGAAGAATAAGAAAGTCAGACAGAGAGAGAGAGACAGAGACAGAGAGACAGAAACCGAGGTAAGACAGGGTCATGTGTACATGAGAGTTGGTATCTTCCTGCTATTTTCTCTTAGGATCAAAAGTTTCAATTGACATTTCATGATCCCTGAGGACACAGGTACCTGGCAGGATCCAGGCAGGGGTAGAGCCACACACTGTCACAGGGTAGGGCTCTGTTTCCAGGGCTCAGGCTTCTTCCACTGATTCTGGTTCTGGGCTTGGGTCTGTGGCCAGTAGGATAGGTGGTCAGGAAAGAAGGGCAGGGCCACCTAGACTTTACCAGGACACACAGAACCTGGTGGGCCATCTGGAGTGTATGGCAGTCTCTTGCTACTCTGTGCTGAACTGAGTAGTGTCCCCTAGAGTTCATGTCCACTCAGGACTTGCAAACATGACCTTCCCAGGACAGAGGATCTTTGCAGATATAACCAAGATAAGGTCACCTTGAATTGAGAGGGACTTATAAGTCACCCAAAACCAGTGACTTATAATAAGATAGACCCAAAGTGTAGTGGCAGGGCCACATGAAGACAGAGATGGAGATCAAAGTGATATGGCCACATGCTGAGAATGCCTGAGGCCCCAGGGGCCAGAAGTGACAAGGGAGGACCTTTCCCTGGAGGCTTTGAGGGGGCATGCATGCCTCTGCTGACAGCCAGATTTTACACTTCTGGTCTCCAGAACTGTGAGAGGACCCATTCCTGTTTTTAAACCACCTGGTTTGTGTTAACTGTCCAGCAGCCCCAAGAAATGAATACACCTCCTGCCAGGGGATTGCAGGGGGTGGCCAGAAGGAGCAGGTGCCCATCCTTAGGGAGCTGACCCAGAACTCAGAGGGTCTGGAGAAAGGGGCCCAGGTGCACACAAGCTAAGCAGTTAATGGGTGACATTGCACATGGCCATCTATTTGCCCCCACCGTTGTGATTGCAGTAGTATGGGGCTGCCATAACAAAGCCGACAGGCTGGGTGGCCTAACAAGGGACATTTCTGTTCTTAGAATTGTGAAGGCTAGAAGTCTGAGGTCACGTGTTGGCAGGGTTTGTTCCTTCTGAGGCCCCTCTTCTTGGCTAACAGACAGCTGTGTCTCCTCCCTGTGTCCTTACATGGCTGTCCTTCTGTGCCTGTGTCCTAATCACCTCTTTTCCTAAGGACACCAGTGCTATGGGGTTAGGGCCCACCCTTGTGACCTCATTTCAGGTGCCTCTCCTTTGGTTACCCTGCATCTAGGTCTCAGCTACCAACAGGTGCCCATGTACCAGCTCCAGAATGTTGCCCACAGGTGAGAGGAGGTTGCAGCAGCTGCAACATGGAAGCCACAAGGAGGGGCCTGAGCAGGACCAGAGCTGGCTTTCCTCTCTGAAAGTCATGAGGGTTGATGCCCCAACTGCCTTGTCAGGTCCCAGTCAGGGCCCAGCCTCATCTGCCTCATTGCTGTGCCCTACACAGGCTTCCTCTTAAAGCTTGTTCTGGGTTGATGTGTCTCCAGAAAAGCTGTGTTGCCGTCCTTCCCCCACTCCTCAGAGCCTAGCCTTATCTGGACATAAATAGTGTCATTACAGATGCAATTGACAAGGTCAACCTGGAGTAGGCCCTTAATCCAATACAAGGTCTGACAATTAGGTTTGTGAATGAACTCATCCTAGAAAAAGTGCAACATACCTCATTGTTGAATATCACTGCAGTTACCTTTGAAGTACCCCCCTTGGGAAGCTATGCATTCATTCTGATGCCTAGTCCACCCTTAAAAGACATTTTGGAACTCTTTCTCTGAAATGACCATCAGAGCTATCATCGTATGGCATACGAGAGCATGCAACAAAATAATGAATGCCATGCAATAAGACACCTCCACATGTTGACATGAGCACAGCTATGAGACATTGATATACCAAGGTTATGGAAACTTACTGAGTTGTTTGTACAGTGCTGCCCATATAAGTGTAGGTGGCAAGTTCTTGAACTTAATTGTCACACAATGACAGCTCTGAAAGTTTCTAGAAAGTTTCAATTTGCTTTGAAGAGTGGACTAGGCACTGGCATTAGTGCATGGCTTACCAAAGGGAGTGCTTTTAAGGTGACTGTAGTGATATTTAGCAATGAGGTATTTAGCACTTTTCCTAGGATGAGTTCATGAACTTAATTGTCAGACCTCATGTGAGTGATATTCTGACAAGCCGAGGAGAGAGACAAAGAGAAGAGTGCAATGAGGAGGCAGATACAAGGGAGAACACTGGGTGAAGATACAGTATAAGGACACAGAAGTGAGGTGACATGTTTACAGGCCAAGGAGCATTAGAAATGTTAGCCAATATCAGAGCTAATGGGGCCTAAGAGATGGACAAGGACAGATGGGCCCCCAGAGCTCCAAGAGGACCAATGCTGACCACACTGTAACTTTGGCCTCCTAGCATCAGGTGCAGAGAGAGGAAAGGAACTCTGACTGTCCTGGACCCATTTAGTGATAGTTAGTTATGACAAACCTAAAGAACCAGTTCAAAGCCCAAGATGACCACCCTCCCTACCACTGAGCAGATCCCAGCGACAGGCGAGGGGGAGAAGAACCCACTGTCCTGGCTGGTGACAGCACTGTGTCCACATTGATCCAGGTGTCAGCACTGTAGCCCAATCCCCATCCAGGGGACAGCACTGTGCCCACATCCCCACTCTAGGGGATGTGTCTCCACTTGGTTTCAGTACTGTACCCACATCCTATCTAGGTTATAGCACTGTGCCAATGTTCCCGCCCAGGCAATCAGCACTGTGCCCGTATCCTTGCCCAAGTGACCAGTACTTTTCTCATTTCCCTATCCATGTGACAGAACTGTGCTCTTGTTCTATCTAGGTGACATCCCTCTACACATGCCTCACCCATCAGAGCCACCCATACTTGACCATGGGATCCTTCCTTACTGAACTGTAATGGCGTCCCTGGCTGTGCTACACAGGCTTCCAGGAAGCCATTGCCAGCTCATCAGAGAACCTGGAAGACCAGCTGGATTGCCACTTCTGTTCCCTGCCATCTCCATTTGTAATTGGGATCATCTTTAAAAATGCCACCTGTGTGCTCTAAGGTGGACATTTTCTCAACACCTTATCCAATCACTGTGTGTCATGAGACCCTCACTGCCCATCCCAAAACCTATAGGGGGAGCTAGGAAGTGCCTGAACCAGATGCTAGCACTCCGCTCTAGCTCCAAATTCCAGTGCCACTCCCTAGGGTCCTATGCTGAAGCTTCCCATTGCCTGGGAAGATAGAAAGTTCCCTGGGTACACACCTGTTTAGCTGACCCACCTGGCTCCACCCCTGGCACATACTCGGGGATGCTGTCATGACATCTGTCGTTCTTTCTCAAACTAGCCATTGGGTCTGAACCCTCCTTGGGCATTAGCATCAGGAAGTAGACCTGAGAGGCTCAGCACCAAGATGGGGACAATGAATGGAGCTGCCAGCTGGCCATGCTCTTCTGTAGACTCTAAGCTGGCAGCGCCCTGGGGTGGTTTTGCTCCATGTAGGAGGCTGTCTATGGCCCCATGCCAACCGTGTCTCAGACTCCAACAAGCTTCCCATCTTGCTTCTGGCAGTGTATTAGTGATGGGGACAGAAGCTGCAGAAAGGTACCAGTCAAGGTTGGTCCAGCCCAGGTGGAGATGTCCATAGCAGAGAAGAGCCACAGAGTGGAGAGTCCAGGAAAGAAAGAGAGTCTGTCCAGAACAAACCATCTCCTACAAATATGGCCAGGCCGGCAAGTCACCCTGAAGGGCACCTTGGCTGAGGACCTACTATGCTCATGTTGGTGCCGCCCTTTGTGTGGATCACAGCACCTACGCACCCCCAGTACTGTAAATTGCACATACTGGATCTGATCCCAAGGGTCTCCAGTGCACAGTCCACTGTGCAGAGCCTAGGCAGTTCCTCTTGGTTGGTAAGCCAGGAGGCAGATTACCTGCAAGTTCCTGCTGTGCCATCCTATAGGGAGGGAAATACTCCATGAGGAAGCAGGTAGTACCAGGGGTCTGCCTGCTTTCAGGCAAAATCTCCTGAATTCTTCTCAGGGAATCCAGGAATAGAAGAGATGGCCAGCCATCAAACCTCAGGAGAAGGACCAAGTATCCTGGCACTGTGGCTAACTGATTGGGTGGCAACAATTCTAAAAGGAAAGGCTTGAGTCTGCCTGAAGTCCACAACTGGATGCCCAATCCCAGGAATAGCAGTGCTGACTACATCTCTGTCACCTAGGACAAGGAAAAGGTGACAGTGGATGCTTGGAGGCAGTGAGAGATCTCCGTTACCTGGGGCAGTCAATGACTTGAGCCCTTCCGCTATATGCAGATGTTTCCCATAGGCCCTCCAACTGGAACAAGATTCTTGGGAACCAGCGAAGTGGAGGGCACAAGTATTTTTGGAGTTTTCCCCTTTGATCTTGGGTGCCAACCTCAGTGAGCCCATTTTGTTGCCAGGACGCAGCAGAATCAGCTGTGGGTGTGGAGACAAAAGTGGCCACGAGGCGGCAGTGTAGATGCACATGCCTCAGCTCAGAGACAGACAAAGCTGGAGTTCACCCGCGGCAACATCCCGGATCAGCCAGGCCACATACCGCAATGATCCATGAGGGTCATCGGAGGATAGCATGCTCATGGGAACTCCTCCAGCCACCCGTCTGATTCACCCCAGGGTGCATTGTTGAAGGTGGATGGGGACAGTGAGAAGAAATACTTAGGGAACGATGAGGGGGTTCTCATTACTTGGATGATAGGGATGTTGGCCCAGAAGGAGAACCTTCACTCAGGGTCTATGGCAGGCACAGAGCCTGGGGGCTACCTTGCCTAGCACTTGGGCATTACTGGAATCTTCCCCTTAAATCTCGAACTCCAAAACCAACAAGTCTATCTCACTCCAGGATGGCGCAGAGTCGGCTGTGGGCATAGAGATGGAAGTGGCCGCGAGGTGGCAGCACAGACACACACATCACAGCTCGCAGGCTGCCGAGACTAGGGGTTCGCCCGTGGCGGTGTCCCGAGTCATCCAGACCACGCGCCGCAGTGGTTCACGAGGGTCATCGAGGAATTGGATGCTCGTGTGAGCCACTCTGCCAGACCTTCAGGTTTGGCGTATCCATAACCCAGTAGCTACAGGTATCCCTCCGAGGACTTCAGTGTCATGCCG